>JAACJT020000069.1:1451023-1487907 GCA_009936485.2 Gymnarchus niloticus | reverse complement strand
TCCCAAGGTTTCTTCCTCTTGAGGGAGTTTTTCCTTGCCACTGTCGCCTTTGGCTTACTCTCTGGGGACCGTGGGCCTGGGACTATGTAAAGCGCTTTGTGACCGTGCTTCGCGTTAAAAGCGCTATATAAATAAAATTGAATTGAATTGAATTGAATTGAATAATAGAAGACCACATATATCAATGTTGATGGTAAACAGATGTCACTCACTTCGGTAGTGGGAGACCAACTCCTGCAACGTAGCAAATGTGATCCTGGGAGAGATGTAGAAGCCTCCATTGTCCATCGTGCGGATTTTGTAATGCTTGACGGAGCTGCTGGACTGGGCGTCATGGTCTTTTACGGACAAGGAGTAGCTGCCTGTGAGAGAGCATCAGTATACATCAGGAGCTGGTTAGTGGTTAACTTTCAGCTAAAAGCGGGTCTAGTAGTTGCACGGTTCACCACATAGGGGTGGTAGAAATATGTTTTTTGCTGCAAGCTCACAACAGCAGTTTAGTGCAAAGACAGTCTGAAAGCAGCATGTCAGGCACAAGTGAATGTAAAGACAAAATCTCTCATCATGTAAACATGATGAGCCACTTTTCAAATTACCCTTTAATACTACTGCACAACATGCTTGGAGTTGAACCGGCAATGGGGCAAGTGGTTCTGAACAGGCATAGGAGGATAGATCAATGTCAGAACTTGCCTTTGGTGGTCTCACTGTCGCGGATCAAGAAGGCACCAACGGGATTGTCCGACACCAACAGCTGGCGTTCAGCATCTTTCCGGCTCAGTCCTTTAAAGAACCACCTGAAGAGGAATCGAAAGAAGCAAAACAGCTCCAGTTTAGGTGTTAACTCACACCACTGCATCACGAACCTAGCTGTCCATTCTGTCATGCTGCTTCAACCCTGAGTGTATATGCAAAAAAATGTCACTGAGCAAAAGAGTCCACTTGATAATTAGTCCATTACCCTTTACCACTTGCTCAGTACAGGATTGTGCAAAATCCACACCAATGCAGGGAGAATATGCACATTTCCCACACAAAGCGCTGAAAGTGACCATTAAATCCACAACCTTGGAGGTGTGAAGTCCTACAAATGACCTACCACAGCACCAAACACGGTACAGCCGGCACAGATTAAAATGCTGAAATTCTCCATTGTCTGAGAAACAGATGAAAAAATGAAAAACGTATGATAAAAAAACGACAAACATTACAGTAATGCACAGTAATAATGAAGAAGACTAATTCAGTGAGGATAGCTACAACTAAAACTGTGACTGTGAAGTGTTCTGAGACCGGCAGAGAGACTTTGCATGAAATAGTGACAGGATAAATGAGGCTTCAAAGCCCGTGGTGGGTGGGAGTATCCTGAACTGGAGATAGCATTGATTGATTCGTTCAGGATACTCCCACCCACCACAAGTTTTGAAGCCTCATTTGTCCCATCACCAGCATGAACACTGTTTTTCTCTCCAACCTGGAAACAGGCAGCACTAAGAAAACCTGACCCCTCACATAAGGGCAGGTACAAACACAAACAGATACATGAAGAGACCCAGGCAGGGCAGGATACCAACTCTTCAGTCTGCAGGCTGTCTTTGGCCACGTAGTTACATGGGATGAAGCCCTCTTTTCCTGTGGCGACTGATTCAGCCCTCCACCACTCGCCTGACCTACAGACAGTGCCAAAAAGATGGGATTCCACAGAGGATGTAAGAAGAAATGCTATAAAAAACATGGAGAATAAATGAAAAGCACTACACATACATACATCATAGCCTGCAATGTGTTTAGGTACATACATTAATGGTCAATTAAAAATATACATACATTACTTTATTCTAATTACAAGGTTACATTTAATATGTGTTAAATGTTAAAATTTTGACGATTCACTCTACTTGTTGTGTGCCAGTAAAGCTTCCCTAGATTTAAAATAAAATACAAGAGAGGATTAAAAGCTTTAATAAGGAAAGCACTGTCTGAAATTCAGCTTTATGACACACCAATGTCATGCCTGGAGAAAGAGAGTGAAGAAGAACTGAACAGGAAAAAGAAATAGCAAGAGGCCTGAGAAAGGCCATGCAGTGTACACACACAAATACACACGTGTGTATTTCTAACCTTGTGGGGACCTTCCATTCATTTCTATGGGCCTAACCGTAATCCTAACTATGTCAACCCTAACCCTTACCAGCCCTAAACTTATCCATAAGTAACCCAACTAAATACAAGACTCTCGGCTCTTTCGGTTTTTTGATTGCATTCACAGATTTTTATAAAATTGAGTTTTCCTTCTGGGGACACAACAAATGTCCCCACAAGGTAAAAATGTCAGGTTTTTATTACCTCCTGGGGACGTTTTGTCCTCATAATGTAATACAAATATAGTACACACACACACACACACACACACACACACACACACACACACACACACACACACACACACACACACAAAGAGTAAACCGAAAGGTTATCTGCATGGTGAGAAGAAACAAACAGTAAGTTCAAGCAGAAACTAAATTTAGACCTCGGCACTCCATCAAAACTCGACAGAAACCAAGCTGAGGTCAACGGTAGCTTTGTAGCTGTGACTTCATGGTACTACGGACACCACCAAATTGGACCCCATGGCCCCTTTGTCTAAGCGAGCAAAAGCAGAGCTGCATAAATGGGCAACAGGACAAGTGCCATCATTTGGATCTCTTTAAACAGGATTTAGCTAATCATGTGACTGTGTGGCGTTCAGCGCATGACTAGAACATCTTAAGAGATGAATGAATTCTCCATGGGGCAGCGCCCGAGAGAAAAAGACCACTTACTCCTCCAGGACTTTCAGCTTCTCCCCCTTCTTGAATCCTAGGTCTCCATTATGGATGGGCTCATACTCATACAAAGCAATGACAATGGTCCCTTGTCCTGTGAGGGCATATAACAATATTTTTTTTTCTAGTTGCAACTGACATGGGGCAGTGTACTGCTCTGCAGATTAAGAGTCTGTGCTTGTGTCCGGAAAGTCACTGGTTCAAATTCCATAGCTGGCAGTGTCACCGTATCAATGTTGGGATCTTGAGCAGTGCCCTTTATGCCAAAGACTGCTCCAGGGGTGCAGGATAAATGGCTGACCCTGCCCTCTGACCCCAACCTTTGCACTCATCCATGTGTGTCTCATGAAGAGCAGATGGGATACATGAAGGCAAGCAAATTCCTATGTACCAGCCCTTTTACAATGGCCAAAAAAGGGTCATTTTTATCTGTCATCAAGGACAATTTACTGAATGGGAAAACAGCACTAGATCATATTTGAATTATAGCTTTGGGGTTGCTTAAAGGCTTGATTTACACACCCTTACCATCGTCTCCAGCGCGGAAGTTGGATTTCTTCTATTTCATTGCAGCAGGGAGCAGAGAAAGACGAAGAAGAGGTAAAAATAATGTTATTTCTGAAAACTCTGCTCAAAGGCAACGTTCGTAGCTATAGGAAGGTAAACTATACAGTACACTTGTATTAACAGCACCTCGCTAAAAAACCTTCAGTACATTTACAGTACTCCTTAATACACAATAAATTCCAGCTGTCTATCTACATTACTGTGAGCTACAAACATACATTCATCAAATAAGGTCTCTCATATTGATCTAGAGAGTAGCATCCCATCCAATGTGCACCCCAGGCTTGGGCCCTGTGCTGCATAGTCTCCAGGCCCCCATAACTTTGACCAGGATAAGCTGTTAGAGGATGGATGGATCTAGAAGGTTGAAACAAAACCAGCAGCAGAACCACATGTGGTCAGCAGTAATAGTGTTTTAGGGTATAAGAATGTGTGACATCTGAGGAAATGACATGAGGCATTAGTCAAAACCAAAGTGTATCAGAAAAACCCTCATCTCACTCTCTAATTCACCATACATAGCACAAGAAGAACTTCTATTATCAGCTTTAATGATACAGCTGTTACACTTACACTTGTTATACCCTTAGCATAGCAGGGAATACTTCTACCCTATTCCCTGCTATATTTACTAGGACCCCTTCCTTCACCCAGTGGCAGTTTCTGGCATAGATAATATAGCCAATTGCCTAGGGTGGCACTACGCATTACCCCCAGGGGGTTACCCAGGCAGGATCTCATACCAATTGTGTCAGGACCACCACTGCCTACACCAGTTCTAAGCATGCTGTATCTTCACGCTCACAAGCTCTCTGGCTGCCTCCTGGTTTCTTGCCTTTAACCAGAGACTGGTAAAATTAGGCCCAGCTTTAGAGTACATACCTTTTCAAAGTCACTTTAAATAATCTCCTAGAGTACAGAGTGAAATAGCTTAACTGTTATAGTCAGCATAATAATGACTTCACACAGGGGCTTAAAGGCAGTCTGTGAATCTGCATGCATTGTCTCACCACAGTATTAAACCCAGCCACCCCCCATCCTCACCCACACTTCCACATGTGACGCCTCACTCACATGAGACGTTGGGTCCTCCACATAGTGACGGGACTGGGTGTTGCCTCTGCTCACATTTCCATCTAGGGCTTTGTTTTTCTTCTCAGTGTCCACCTTCTCCTTGGATTTTGTGCAACCCATACTGCCCCCTGTTAGAAAAAAGTAGACAGCACATGTTGTCATGCTTCATTTGGTAGGATTCACGCCATCTACTTACATAAGTAATGCTTTGCTTCAGTACACTCAGCTTTGTTTTATATAATTAGTCATTAGATTGCCTCTAACTTTGTGTCTTTTTGATGGCATCCATTTCAAGAGGAAACCTGTACACATTAGTTATCAGTCCGCCAACCTCTGATCTGCCTAAATAACACATGCGTTCTGCTGCCTTCTTGTACTCTAAGGCAAACAGTAAAACATGAGTACAAATTACCCAGCTTAGCTGCTCCCCCCTAGGCTTCACTCTAGCATAAGCCTTGTCTAATTTCATTGTTTACTGCACTCAGGTCTCCAGAGATGACATAAGCAGTGGTTAACACTCTACCTCCTGTCCACGTACACTGTCCAGCCAAAAAAAGTTGCACACTTCAGTCTTTCATTTGACCATCTTTAGCTTTGATTATGGAGCATTCGTCGTGGCATTGTTTGGACAATAGCTTATGCAATGTCTCAACATTTTTTTCATTCTAGATTTGCATTCATTTTTCACCGAATCTTGTATCGACAACTGGAGAGTCGAACCACTCCATAAAGTCTTCTCTACCACATCCCAAAGACATTCAATTCAATGGGGTTAAGGTCAGGACTCTGTGGTGGCCAGTTCACGTGTGAAAATTATTCTTCATGCTCCCTGAACCACTCTTTCACAGTTTGAGCCCAAAAAATCTTGCCATTTTTGTCCTGGAATACGCCCGTGCTGTCAGGGAAGAAAAAAATCCATTGATGGGATAACCTGGTCATTCAGTAGATTCGGGTACGTAGTTGATTTCATTTTATTGCTGCATAACTTTGCTGAGCTTAGACCAGAACATTGGCTCTTAAGTACCGTATTTGCTTATTTAAATTGAAACTATGACTTTTTTTTTGGGCGGGCATTGTATATTTACATGATATATTTAGTTGAGTTAGTGAAATAATCTTTATATGAAAGTTCATCTGACAAAACCAGCCAGGGAAAAATCAAGTTGTTAGTGTAATGTTATTTCAGGCAGAAGGTTTGGCCTGCAGCTGTTATTACAGGGGTGGCTGACAAGAGGCTTTTGTACTTCTCTTCCATACCATTATGAAAAACAAAAAAATTTCACAACAAAAAAAAAAAAAAGATCAGGAGCTTACCCCGCACTGATCACAGGAGTTTTATCCCTTACCCCCGCCCTGCCTTAGTTGCAGTCTTCTTGCCATTCCCCACCCTCCAGCCTTGTGTATCTCAGGACCTCACATTTGTTTGTGGTTCTTCTTGTCCACCCCATTGATATTATATACCCACTGAAATACATATCAGCTTGCAAAGCTAACTGGTGGCACACTCTGTATATTAACATTGACATCTCACATTAAATATTTGACTGTATAGCCTTCTCCCATTCAGTCCCTGCCAAAAATGCTAACAGCAAAGGGTAGAGCACATGAGGAACTTCAGTGAACAGAAAAGTAAAATGCGGCAAAGCGTGAACGTTTGAACTCAAATCAAATGGGAATGAAAAAGCCATCAGAGGAAACTGTCTAAGGAAAGCCTGGTGTTCCAGACATTTACACTGACGCGTTAACAACACAGCGTCCTTTTGTTCGTAGGCCATAATTCAAATTGGCCCGTGGGTCAAAGTCCAGAGTCAGGTGATATTCAAAATGAACTCGGATTTGGATTCCAAATAGCCTACTGCAAGTTCCTGCTCTTTTGAATACATTAATTGAATGAGTAGTAAATGAATACAAATCAGAATTATTTCGTCTTCTATCAGCTTGTAAATAACAATCTCGCGAATGCTGAATGCATCTTTCTTTGTACGAGTATTTGTGCAGTACACACATAAAGCTTAACATCCCCAAAACACTCTTCTCAGATTCCATTACTGTTCCTGAAGTGTTAACCATTCAGTTGTATTCTTCTGTCTGATTATAGAGCACTGAAGCCACTGAAGTTAAACATCTTGTTTGAGATGCAGTGGAAAGCCCACTTTCTGATGTGTGCACCTTAAATACTGGGGTAACAGGTGCAGTTCCATTAGCATTGTGCTGGTCCCAATCTAAATGTCCATCTTGACTATCAAGGTAAACAAACTAGTCTAAGTTCAAAATTGAAGACAACTCTTACTAATATCTTACAGGAATTACCACCAGTTTCAATTTCTCTCTTTAATTCTTAATTTATGATCCTGTGACTTCCTGTGGTAACCATTACTAGTTAAATGACAAACTGATCTCAGCTCAGTAGCACTGGTATGAAAATAGTATAGAACACTGGTTAATATTGGTCTGGATTGCATCTAGCATGTTCTACAACCTGTAGACAAGACTCCTGTAATAATAATACACTAATGGGCCTAGACAGTTTGCACTGGAAATGGTGATCATTTGGATAATCTATTTTGCAACATTTCTCAGAAGTCACATGGGGAGCTACAAGTTTATTAAAGTGATTTTTTAACATCTGCTAAACCATCTACTAAAATCTTAAATGACACCTTAGCGTGCACTCTCATGGTGGAAAAATCCTTGAAAGACTCAGAGTCACAAAACCATTACTCTGGCATTACGCTGGAGTTGTTTCATGTCTCTTTCAGTTAGACTGTTCAATGACTTAATTGTCTAATGGATGTTTTTCAGGACTTAACATCAACAATTAAGTATCCTAAGCATCTCCTACCGCATACAATAACCCACGTTCAGAACACAAATATAAAATTATTTTGTTTTAGTGGTGAAATATTAAAAAGTTGAATTAAGTGCATTCTATATTATTCCCTCCTAATGGGTCTGTACGTGTTTCCTTCAGGATCGGGGCAACGATCAAACAAGGACTATGAGTTTGTATCGTTGAAATATATCATACTACTTTCTTGGTATTACTATTCTTCCTCTGTCTCTTCTTTCTTCTTAAGTGATAGTACTGTATTGATTGGCTATACATGTCAACCGGTCTGTATGTCATTTTCCCACAACTGTCATGACTTTTATATCCGAGGAAACATACATATATAACCCCAGCACAGGCTTTTGCAGTGCAGCAATAAGCCGATTGCTTGCTGTTCGGACATAAAATGCAACATTGCAGGAAACATCCCAGGAAATACACCTAGATTAAGCCGAAGTTCAAATGTAGTATAAATACAGTTACTAGAAGTGCGAGGCAACGCCTCTTCCTCGCCGGTGCATTTGCGAGTTTTGTTAGAGATACACTGTATAGCTTTCCACGGTGGTCCATAGGATCACACGCTGCATTCAAAATTATTACTATTTTTTAAAATGTCCAGTAAATAACGTCATAAGCACAAACAATAAAACAGAGAAGACCTGTAACTATATATGGCTATACACTGTCGAGAACAAAAAAAAAAAACATTTTAAAAACGCTCCACTGTAAAAGACTTATGTCATTATTCCTCCATCGAGGCACTATAACAAAGCACCAGATTTATGGTGTATATAAGAAAATACCTCATCTTGGATCATACGATATGAGTAGTGCTGTGATACCAAGGATACTTAAAGAAAACGTGAATAACCTGTCAAAAACATGAATACTTACTTTCTGTTAACTTCTTTCACTCTCCAAACTGTGGCTGACACGAAATTAAACTCTCAGTCTTAAGACTATTTACCCGTCATAAGGAGGCTTCGCCATTCCGTTGCTTCAGTGAAGCGAAGGTTAAGAGAGTACAGAGCAAAGCGCTCCAGTACGCTCGCATGTACCTCCGTCTATGTGAAATTGCGTGAAGTGCTGGCTGAAACCATAGACAAGAAACTGAAAGCGAAGCTTCCGGATGCCCAGTGCTGACTAGAAAAAAGAGGTGTTGTTCCATTCGATATCACACTAAATACTGATATGGCAAATGCAACAATTATAACTGATATTTTGAGTATCTGAAGGTCATATAATATATAAACTATACCCAATACTTATTTTCGCTGTTGACGTTGACAACAACCTCGTCTTTATCCTTATCATCAGTATTATAATAATCATTATTAATGGTCGGAACAAAAGTATGAGAAACTAAAGAATGTTACTTTCATTGCAGTCCTTGGACAGTAAGTTCTGTCTGTGCTTGGAGTCCATGATTTTCATGTATTGGCGCTTTGAGGTCAGTAGGTGTCATTTGATGAGATGGATTGCATACATTCTCTCTGATAAGGCAATCTAACATGCCAAGCCTGACTAAACCATGGGACAAGACTTTACAGTGAGGAAAAGCATTTGGTCAATGCTAAAGAATCTAAACATTGAAGTAGGATTTTTTTTTCAGATATGTTTCCTATTTCTGAGCCCCCCCCCGCTGCCTGTCTACACAAATAGCCACATCTGTGGACGGAAAATTAACTTTTGCAAAAAACAGTTCCTCAAATGCAAAAGAGGAAGAGTTGATTTTTTCACTCTTCAGAAGGTTCCATGCTTATAGTAAAACGACTGAAAGACTGGAATGAAAAAAGAAAATTATCCGTGAGCTTTTCTCCTTTTTTTTTTGCAGTCACATGTTTCCTGAAGCACTCTCTCAATCCCGTGAGCCAAACACAAAGAATGATAGTAAGAATTCAGCAAGGTTATTAAAAATAGACGACAAATGAGAAGCATGATAAACAACAAACAAAAAGAATATCAAAAAATGCTTGCAACATTAGCTGTTTTATAAGAGCACAATACCAAATCAGTGTTTCTAAACACTAACCATGACTAATGGTTTTCACAAATCTGGGGGCTACTAGAAGCAGTAGAAATTCATATGTATTATTATTTTTTATTAGTTCTGGACCTGAGGCATCTCAGATCCATCCATCCATCCATCCATCCATTTTCCAAGAAATTTAATCCTGGGTTGCAGGGGGGCCAGGAGTCTATCCCAGGCAGCCTAGGGCACAAGGCGAGGGACACCCTGAATGAGATGCCAACATCAGATTATCAGTCCTAATTTTATCATAATTTAAACCAACAATCAGTTCTTACAGCTTGTACAGCTGTATTTAATTTAGAATTTCAAATTTTATTATACTTTATCAGTAATACAACAAGGTCTCATTGTCCCATGCATCACAAAAATGGCAAACTTGTGCTTCCTTAGATTTAACAAATACAGATCAAGAGACACTCACCGGTCACTTTATTAGGTACACCTTGCTAGTGCCAGTTTGGACCCCCTTTGGCCTTCAGAACTGCTTTAATTCTTCATGGCATAGACTCAACAAGGTGCTTGAAACATTCCTCAGAGATTTTCATCCATATTGACATGACAGCATCGTCCTGCAGATTTGTTGGCTGCACCTTCATGATATGAATCTCACATTCCACTACATCCCAAAGGTGCTGTATAGGATTGAGATCTGGTGACTGTGGAGGACATTTGAGTACAGTGAATTCATTGTCATATTCAATAAACCAGTCTGAGATGATATGAGCTTTGTGATATGGTGCATTATCCTGCTGGAAGTAGCCATTAGAAGATGAGCATATTGTGGTTATAAAGGGATGGCCATGAGCAGCAACAATACTCAGATAGGCTGTCTTCTAATCTTCCATTGTCCAATTTTGGTGAGCTCGTGCCCACTGTAGCCTCATTTTCCTGTCCTTAGCTGAGAGGAGTAGCACCCAGTGAGGTCTTCTGTTGCTGTAGTCCATCTGCTGAAATACATTTATTGCAAACTATTGAAATGAAACTTTTTTCTATTTTAGAAACTAGGAAAACTTATCTTTCCTTCTGCTTCTTGTCTTGCATGTACTGTCTTGCAGCTCTCACATTTGTGGGTGGGGGTGTCATTTTTATGCAGCTGGCAACTCTGTAGCTCTTAGGTTCCCAAACTGGGGAGGGTGGGGGGAATGGCAGCGCAGAGTTAGCTATGGGGGTGGCATGTTGTGATGGCTGAACATGTAATGTTAGCCTAGCCTGGACGTCAAGTTTGATGAGGGGGCAAGATCATCTTATCCACAAAAGGAGGACCCGGCAGAAAAAAGTTTCGGAACCTCTGCTCTAGCCAGTCTCGGTGCATTCACAAAATTTGTTGTAATTGAGCATGCAACTTACAAAGTCTACCGGCAGGGGGCGTTAAACAAAACGAAATTTCGATAGCTACAAATACTAATTTCCACCACAACTGACTTCAGATACATGGAAGAAATCAGACATTAAAATGTGAATGTGGTGCTGCCTCAACTTGGTTTATTCAAAAATAAAAAGGCATGCATTAATTATAAAATATCAACTATTCATGCAAATTCAGATAAAGCTTCTGAGATTATAATAATTAAGGTCCAGCTTATAGAGGTTTAATAATAAGAAACAGTGCTTCGTCTCCATGGCCAATTCCTGAATGCAGTACTAATGCTAAAACACGTCAGTTTGACACCAGTGGTGTGGAAAAACTGCGACCCTGGTGCTGATCCCAATGCTCCAACCCAAATCTGAACTTCATTAACATTTATTTTAACTTCACCATTCACTTCTCTGTGCAAACACTAGACACTCTCACGCTTGAAGAAATAGTAAGACAGTTTGGTACCGTTATTTGATTGTACAAGTACAGACAGCAGTCAAATGTAAAATACATGCATGCTACTCTGTCCTTTGCTGTGCAAGGATATTGTTATAGGCTGCCTCAGTTTTGGGACATGAGGCCATGAAACAAGGATGGCGAAGATGCAAGTGTGAGTGTGAACACCTTTTAACAAACAAAGCAACCAAATAATAGGCTTTGAACACAGGGGAATGAATTCAAAGATACACTAGACAAGACTAGGCTAGAATCATAGACACAAAACCTACAAACAGACATGACTTGAGCATTACCATGCAGTCTGGGAACCAAGAACAAGACTAGGAATTAAAAACATGACTGGTACTGCCATTTACAGATAACACAGATGATCCTAAAGATTCTAACAGGACCGAAACAACTAGCCAAACTAAAACAATACAATCTAAGCAAGAAACAAACAAAACAAACAGTTGACCCAAACAAGAGGGGAACCTAAGCTTAAATAATAAAGCAACCAGTTGAGATGCAAGAGTAATCAGTGCAAAAAACTGGACTGTCACGGCCCACCACAGTCAATTGTTTAAATTTTACCATCACTAAGCTTTTACTTGTTTTTTGGGTTTGCGGTTTAACTCTAATCTCTTGATCCTGTTTGCCAGTTGCCTGACTTTGTTTTCTTAATGGTATTCATTCAGATTCAACAGTAGAGTACTTAGCAGCTTCGGCAATGTTCCTCACAGTCAGCATCTCAAGTCCTGTTTGAATTGAGCACTTGTGGGCATCCCAGCCAAAGAGGAGCAGTCTGACACACTGACTACCTGCCAACATGAGTGTGTCCAGTTTGGATTTTTAACCTCATCCTAATTTTCTGACTTTAGAATTGTCTTTTTTTTTTTTCTTTACAATTAAATAATTAGAATGTAAAAGGTTAACACTTTAAGTTGACAGAATTTCAAAATTTTGATTAAAAATACAAATATGGCATGTGTGTTACTTGCATGTTCTCTAAATTGGTTTTCATTAGTTCTCTCAAGGCACTCACATTTCCTTCTGCCCTCAAACGATGCAGCCAGGTTAACTGGAGTCCCTAATTGCCCATAGAGTGTGTGTATGTAATCCACGGTGTAGAACAGCCATCTTCTCTATGCTGTCAGAAGTACCAGCTCCCCCCTATGACCCTGACCAGGATAAGTAGTCAGAAGACAGATCAAAGGACCACAATACTAAATGTGTACCATCCAATGCCTTACTAAGAGTGTTTGGTGACTAACCATGCAGGGTAATGCAGATGTGGCACTGGATAAATATGTATGCAAAAAAGACCCAAAAGACAGTGATTGGAGCATGGAACAGGATCATTTTCATTGAATTGATTGTGGGAAATTTTGCAAAGGTAATGCAAACAATGGACAGAACAGATTTGCTCTCTAACTTAAAGGTGCCACCTGAAGTCGAAGAAAGACAAGTGTTATTGCTTCTACCATTGGAAGGGGCGTCATTCACTTGCTGTATGTTTCCTCATTGCTTCTTGAAGAACTGGCTGACCACCTTAATGTTGGTGTGGACTTGGAAATTGTCACACAGTGACGTAAGAGACAGGGATCTGACGTAAGACATTAATCTTGAAGTGAGGAGCACAAGCCCATTGGGTGTTTTGTTGTTCATGATGCATAACTGAGTGAGTGTCATATTGTCACACCCACACCAAGCCAGTCTACGTGTAACCTGCCACAACCAGCCTGCTCCCATTCATCATCCCCTGAATTCTGATTGTCATCAAGTAGCTTCCAGCTGTGCCTTGTTGATCCCCTACTTAAGCCTTGCAGCTGAGTTTACTCCTTGTGAGGTATTGTGTTTTCTGAAATCATTACTGAGTGGTCCTTTGTCCTGTTGATGTGCCAGTGTCTTGCCTTGATTGTTTGGCTTCTCCTTCTACCTCCTGTTTGATTTTGTTTGCCGCTTCCCTAGAATTGATCTGCCTGTGACCACGACTATGTTTTCTATGCTCCCCTGGCTTTTGGAAGTCCTGCCTGTTTTGGTTTTGACCCTGCCTCTTTTGACTATGATTAAACCATGTGATTCTGCTATTGGATCCAGCCTTGTTCTCAATCATCACACATATCACTAAAACATTTTCTTATTAAATCTTTATAACTGCAAAACACCCTACCCTTTTACTGTAATAACAGTAAAACTGCACTGCAGCATCAGGAAGGCCACTGGGAACCAGACTTTAGGTAATATTATTATTGAAATTTTACCTTTTTTGACAATGGTTGAATTTTATTGTATTTATCTGATGTCATTTGCTTTATAATGACTGATTTTAAGTTTTGTTTTATCTGTGGTCATTAATGAAGTCGTGAAATGTGAGGGAAAAGAGATGGTCTGTTTTTAGTAATTTTGTAGTGCTGTGTTTGACTATTGATTCTTTGATCCTTTTTTCTATTATTTGTGATGAGTTTATATTAATTGTTGTCATTGTACTGCGATTGTATGAATTGATCAATAAAAAAATCCTTTTCACTGTTTCAATCCGATGTACTCATATGTACACGCTTAACTCGATCTAATCTTCTCACCCCCTCTGAACTTGAATATGCATATTTCTATACTATTTACGTTTCGATATATTTGTATATTTTTAATAAATGACTCTGACGGCCCGTAAACCATTTTGCAGTGACTAACTCTTCCGTTTATGAAAGCTAAACTACCTTTGGTCTTATCGTCCAGTCATGTGATAAATCATTTGTGAATTAAAACGAGGCATGGCTGTAATTTTCATGAAATGTTTCATGAAACGTCACAGTTCGGGAGGTGAATGTTTAGTTATTTGGTTTTATAATAATAATAAAACTACAAAGAAGCAGCAATCACCTTTTAAATGTATTCAAATTAAGCATGAAAAACAAAGGATTTGAAATACATGGACACTGTACATATATTAAATTACCATCATATAAATAATCCAATTTTTAACATAAACGCAACAGTACAGCGGGAAGAGCTCGGGGTTGCAGGTAACATAATTTGTATAATTGTAGTCTCCCAATTAAAGTGTAATGGACCTTAATTCACAAACTAAAAATCTACCCTAATTTTAAATAAAGTGAAGGCATTATAAAATATACAAGTAGTTCATTAAATAATAACGCATACTTAATTTATATATGTATAAAAGGTTTATAAAAATATGCTGAAGCTACATTTCAGAAAGACGAAATCTCAGTCCCAATCTTCAGAAATAAGGATTACGGTTGACAGTTAAAGGGCATTAAATCCCTCTTAAGAAAAACAACATTGTTCATTATTACACATAATAAGATTACATAATTAAGCATATAAGTGTAATGGATGCGCTCAAGTGCGTAAGATACTCTGTCCAAATAAATTACGTTAGAACATTAATTATATGAATTTATCCGTGCTTAATACTACCGCTGCTTTTGGGGAAGGAGGAAGACGGATTGATCAGGAGAGCCACGGTCCAAAAAGGGTTCAAGCATCTGAGACCATCATTTTAACATCACCAGTGACGACGTCTTATGTTCTCCGTCTGATGGTCCTTTGATTTCGACCCGAACTTTGACAGAAATATTACTTCTCTTCCATTGCCGAAATGTGGGATGCCAATTATGCAGTAAGACAAAAAACAATGCTGAGCCTTGCTCGTTGCTCTTTCATCCTCCAGTGAAGAGATATTATCTTGCCAAAATAACCCGCATTCATATAACGGCATCTGTAGTACTGGCCCATGTTTCCCAATAGAAAATTATTGAAAATTATATTCAAATAAATATATAATCACTAATTCAATCAACATCCTAATTATAATACAGATGAAAAAAATATTTAAACACAAATTACAGTTAAACGTATCATGAAAATTGTGTTTCCAACCTGTGTGCCACTAGAGGGCAGCCTGAACGCAAATTCCTTACCCAAAGTTGCTTCTTCTCTTCTGAGTTAAGTTTTGATTACTGAATTTTTGGTTTTGATCGTTCGAAATGGTTCTTCCTGTCAAAAAGACTCTTACTAGTTTTGAAGGTTTAATGAAATGGAAAAAATGCAGCAATTATGTCCTAGAAAGTCCTTCACTGACTCTCACACCTATGTATTTATATAGTAAAACTATAATTTTGGGTTAATTTTCTCTACAAACTTGTGTCAACTGGACATTGCATGTGTCATCGATACAGAAATGTGGTTTCATTTGTTTTATAGCCTGCAACTTTCCTCCTTAGCTGGATGAGCTTAAGAGCTTTTATCTCTGTATCAGAACATTGCATAATCTGAAAAATTATCAGCATATATCAAGTTTAAGCAATCCTGATTTTGGGTTCGATGGGTTCTTCTACAATCTGACTCACACTGAAATTTTTAAATTCTTTTCCTAAAATATTCTGCGGATTTGAAAAAAGACAATATTTCTGTTTTTTTTTCCATTAAGAAAAAAAATGGCTCCTACTTCAAGTCCAAAGTTGGTAGGGCACTGATCTGAATGAAGTACAAGGACATTTAATTTATTGCATTTAGTCCTATGTCTTGATTATCTGTAACAGAATCAAAAATCAAAGTTAAATATGTACGAAATACAGTGTAGCTGTCCTCAAGTTTGCTATTTAACGTTGTCATATTTAGTACAGATGTTGCTTTAATTTTTTTTTTTGAGGCCATACCCAACTTCTTTTTTATCAGGTTATCAATACTGATAATGACGGTCATCGCATGTTCCCAGATTTGTCGTTAAAATCAGATACACACTCACAGACTTCAGCTCTCCCCTGATTTAGTCACAGCAGGACTCTGTAGCTTTGGCAGAACCATGAGCATGCTGCAAGCAAGTGTTGGAATCACGGCGCTGGGTCTGGCGATGTCCGGAACCCCCCTGAGGCCCTTCCTCCAGCCCCCCTCCCCCCAAAGGCTTGCGCCACACCAATGGTGCCCATCACTGGCTGTCACATGACAAGCTGCCATCATCACTGGCACGTGTGGACAGTATTGTGCCCTGTTCGTCCACGCACCAGCACTGGCCACGCTGCATACCCATGGAGGACCGGCACTGTGAGAAGGAGCAGAGCACAGACTCGGCATCAGTGATGCACCACTAAACGCCCCCATAACTTCACAAGTGGAGTCATCCCTGATTACCTTCAGTATAAGCTTCTCTTCTGTGGGGCATCCTATTTCTACTGATAGGGGGGAAATTACATTTATGTCTACTCCTGCCTCATCCTTATTATTATATTTATGGTCATATACAAAGTGTTTGTGAAATGGAATATCTACGTATATCCAAAATCAATATTTTGCTACCTGTTTCTTAAGGTAGTAGCCTCGAGAATTACAGTTTGGTATGTAGATGTCACTCTTGGATGAAAAGACAGTGAGCTCAAGGTCCTGCAGCAAAGCATTCAGGAGCCTACGGCAGGGGGCCTGGGTGGATGAGAGAGAAAGAGGGAGAGGGAGAGGGAGAGAGAGAGGGAGCAAGAGAGAGAGAGAGAGAGGGAAGGATACAATGTCAGAGCTTTTTGCTGCATAATGTGGAAAAATATTTTGACATCCCTAGCTATAAGTTTACTTAGCGATCAAGTTATCTTTCAATATTTAACTCTTTATTTCACCTCAGGGTTCTTTGATTGTTAGCCCTATTTTATGACAACCAAGGTTAGGGGCTGTAGATTATCTGAGAGAGGTAATAATATTTAACATAGTAGAATTACTGATATTATTTGGGGTTAAAATAACCAACAGATCATTAAAAGCACTAATTAAACATGTAAGCAAAAATCCAAGCTGAAGTTATATGAAAATCATCACACAAATATATAAAACTTTGTCCCTGTGACCCTGGCTATTGGATAACCAGTTGGAAGATGGGTGGATGAATAGAAAACTTTGCAAGAAGGTATGCAAAATAGGAAGTATAAGCCTTACCTTTTCCAAGTCACTGGTATGTGAGGGGTTCATACCTGAAAAGTAATGATAACATCTCACTTATTTCTGAAACCCACTGGAAAGGCTAATACGGCATAGAAGTAGCTTAGCTCGGTACTGTGTCACTGTTCTGCTGAGCAATGACATATCTTGAACAGTAGGTGGAGCTACTCATTTTACAAAGCAGTATTGCAACGATGTTGAGTTTATAAGATTTCAGCAGGTGCCTCATGAAATGCGGTTCACTGCCTTTCTGTTATCCTGCAGAACTTCATACAGTTTCGGCTCTAATACCCCCATTTTTCCACCCAGAGGCATTGTAAAAATTCAGCCACCTGGATCCTGTATATAGTCATGTATGGTTGTGATTCTAAGGCATGACCAAATGTCCCAGCTGCCTGTCTCAGCTGCCAGTGAGTAATATCTAAACAATGCCTGTGCATTTGGATGAAATGCACCCTTGCACATGTTAACGCACCTGGCTGAGTAGAAGGTGGCATCTGGTCATACATAGCCTGTGTTAAGGCAGCACAGTCAAATGTTAAAACCACAATGCCCCCAGTTACTTCTAGTTTACATCCAGATAACCTTGAGCAATGTGTGTCATCACTTCATGCACATGCTTCTTGTTGAGTAACTTATTGGGTAACTTAACAAAGGCATTCACTGCGGGTGGTATGACTTTTCAGAGTTGGCAGTGCATCTATCTTCTAGATTCGATTTGGGGGAAAAAAATAATTGCCCATCTCAAGTTGCATTCAGACTGCAGACCTCTCTGATGGTAATTCAAAAGAATGCCCTTTTCACCTGGCATTCATTTTGGGGTTCAGACAAGCCCTTCATTAAAGGTGACACCCTTCAACATGTGCCGTACCTGTGGGATGAGGCCTCTCCACCGGACTTGTCCTGCCGCCTCTGGTGCAGATGCCCCTGCCTTGCAGCAGAGCCTGGAGGGGACTGTTCTCCTGTGGTGGCGGCATGCAGCGCAGCCCCTTGGCACAGCTCAGGGTGTAGACCCCGCAGGGCTCCCCCAAGGCCAGTGCCGTCGTGCTCACGTCTCCTGCTCGGTCCCTGGATCCCTCGGCAGCCACACCAGGCTCCCCGCAGGAGGCACAGGCTTTGAGAGGGTGCGAGCGGGCAACGGCTGCCCGGGAGCCGGACAAGGTGAACAGGACCAAGGCGAAGGCTAGCAAGTCGGAAAAGTGAGCCATTTTGTTCAGAGCTATGAACCTCTTTGGATTGTAGCAGAGGGACCTAAATATATTTATATATTTTTTTTTTTTTCAATTTTCTGAAAGGAATGCCTTTCCTTCTCCTCTCAGTTTCCTCTGTGTTTCAAGAGCTTCGCCGAGGTGTTCAGCTTGTTCAGACAAGAGGGAGACAGGAATTCCCTGCAGCACCTGGGAGCACTGATGGCGCAGACAACCGAGAGAGACACAGGGAACACCGGCTTTTAAAGATCTGAAAGGTGGAGAGAGAGAGAGAGAGAGAGAGAGAGCAGGAGAGGGAGAGGACTGTTATGACACCTTCAGGGGCTGGGACTTCGAAGTGGGGAGGGAGGCAAGAGAGAGCAATGTGAAAAGATACAGATTATGTGTATTTTTCCTTCCACAATTTGCCAAGGACCCCCACCCCCCGTCACTAGATTTCACTCTTTGTCCTGTCATTCACAAACCTCTGCACCAGTTACCTTCCTTCTCAGTAAAATGACATTCTCCAACAACTTTCATACATACATTTCCATTCCTTTTGTCTAGGTATGATTTAATTAGATTTGTGCCTTCCATTTTTTTTTTTTTGCCAGGATGTTGGTGGTTATGGCTGCCAGCCTTTGTCTATACAATGCCTGTGTTTGTTGCAAATCACAAGCAAGACTTAGTAAAAAAAAAGCAAACGTGCAAAAAAACATGGAGGCTGTCATGGGAATTGTTATTGCCATAAGATGAATTATACAGAAACCAAAAATGTGTGAGGATCAAAAAAAGTGGAGTTTGTATTTTGCATTATAGTATTTTTTGGGGGGGGGGTGGGGGGTCAACACAGAGCAAGACAGGGAGTCTTAAACAAAGGATTTGAGTCACATGATGGAACTTTCTGTTGTACTTTAAAGGAGAAAATTGAAAACCATGACCCACTACTTATCTGCCTGTTTAAATGGATAATATATACAAATGTGCACTGGGAACGTTTTTTTCATAAAAGTGTCTGCTGAAATTCCTACAACCCTGACCAGAGTAAGCAGTTTGAAGATGGACTGAAAACAGATGGATGGATGGATGGATGGATGGATGTCTGATAAAATACAGCCTAAAGGGACAACTGATAATAATAATTATGATACATTATTATCAGTAATAGTATTATTTCGGTGGTGGCATGCTGACAAAGTGGGATACTGTTGCCTCACACCTCTTGATTTTGGGGTTCAGATCCCAAATGGATGAATGATTATCTCGAGCTTTATGTAAAGCTTGCAAGAGAGAATCTATAATCAGTGAATCAGTGGAACTTGGACGGCTGTTTTTTTTTTATTCGAAACCAATTTGCTATATTCACTAGAGGGCGTCACTGCTAGTTTAAATGGCTAGATTTGTGTTGCTCAAATACCACCAGTTCAAGAAAATAAACATGAACTGATCATTAAAGGCTTTGGTTTGTTCTCGTTTTTATGTGTCCATTTTCTTTATTTTTTGATCACCGTTCTGTTGGATATGTAAAACTAGACGCCTTTGTTTAAAATATTTCGTAATATACTTTACAGTCTGAATAAATAAGCGTTTAAAAACATCTTTTGTGATGACAGCACACTGTGCAGCAAAGGCAACACGTTTTCATTGACAATATATTTTACATTTCTAGCACCGATGCAATGCTTTGCAGCTCTCATCGTAGAAAGTACAGTTGCAGCAGATCACCGAGTACATTAAAAATGGCCAGGAATTTCACTGGTTTCACACATGTTGTCACCACAAACGTATGAGATTTTACTAGTGTTCTTACTGAAATGACTTGTGCTGGAGTTACTATATGTTCTGAAAATCTATGCAAATTCAGTTTAAGTCTCGTTTACATCGCGCCCTTATGCTAAATAGTTTATTCTAACTTTCCACGCTCGGCATATCATATGCATTATACTTTAACTGGTTCTTTTTCTGTCATGAGACAAAACTTACATTAAACTGTTTTTATATTTTCCTTGTACTGCAATATGATATCGTTCTTTATGTCCCAAAGTTTTCGTTGAGACAAGACATGAATCCACCCTTGTACACTCTTACGATAGCTAAAAAAAAAAACTGTGACGACCACTCTCGGCGATATTTTAATTTGATTTTTTTTTTTCAATTCTGCGAAATAAAATCCTCCGTTTCGGTTTCTAATCGAGCCGCAACGCTGTTCTTGCTGCAATAACAGGGTCATCGTGAAAGTTACACGGTGAAACCGGTTTACTGCAGTATACCGGCTGTAGCAAAGCGGCACATTGCGGCAACTCGCGGCGAGAAAAATCATCAAAAGACAAATTACGAGTGTCAGCGGCAGTATTGAATCTGTGAAAGCAAGAAACCCTCGGATGGTTCTATTCATAATCATGCAACATATGATATAACATCAACGGTTTTAAGTCTGAATTTAGTAGGACTATTGGGAGACACCACACGCTTCGGCAAAAGCACAGGTTATTGACTGAAACCGTCTGTCGCTTTAAGAGTTCGTATCAGCTCTTGCCATTCCTCCGGACGGTCCTGTTGTTCAATTAAGTCGTCTGTCACTTTAAGAGTTCGTATCAAGTCGCGCCAGCCCAGCCACTAGGGATGCACTTCGTGCCGTTCTCAAGCCCGGATAAATGGGTAGCGTTACGTCAGGAAGGGCATCCGGTGTAAAAATTTTTGCCAAATCTAATATGCAGACAACAATACAGATTTCCATACCGGATCAGTAAGGCCCGGGTTAACAACGACCGCCACTAGTATTGTTAGCCAACAGGGTGCTGGTGGAAATTGGGCTGCTGTTAGCCAAAGAAGGAGAGGGGGAAGGTTAGGAGAGTGGAAGTGAGGGTAGGAACTTTGAATGTTGGCAGTATCACTGGTAAAGGAAGAGAGCTAGCTGATATGATAGTGAGGAGGAAGGTTGATATATTGTGCGTGCAAGGAACCAGATAGAAGGGGAGTAAGGCCAAGTGTTTTGGCGGCGGGTTCAAATTGTTCTACCATGGTGTGGATGGGAAATTGAATATGTGATGATGAATGTTGACTGTCCATATACCCCACAAGTTGGGTGTGAGATGGCTGTGAAAGAAACAATCTGGAGTGACTTGGATGAAGTGGTGGAGAGTGTACCCAAGGAAGAGAGATTGGTGATTGGAGCAGATCTCAATCGGCATGTTGGTGAAGGGAACAGCAGGGATGAGGAGGTGATGGGTAGGTATGGTGTCAAGGAGAGGAGTGCAGGTCAGATGGTAGTGGATTTTGTGGAAAGGATGGACATGGCTGTGGTGAATACGTATTTTAAGAAGAGGAAGAACACAGGGTGATGTACAAGAGTGGAGGAAGATGCACACAGGTGGATTATATCTTATGTAAGAGGGTCAGTCTGAAGGAGATTGGAGACTAAAGTGGTGACAGGGGAAGTGTAGTTAGGCAGCATAGGATGGTGGTCTTTAGGATGACTTTGGAGATCAAGAAGAGGAGGAGAGTGAGGGCAGAGCAAAGATCCAATGGTGGAAGTTGAAAAATGAAGACTGTAAGGTTTAGTTCAGGGAGGAGTTAAGACAGGCACTGGGTGGCAGTGAAGACTTACCAGATAGTTGGTCAACTACAGCAGAAGTGGTAAGAAAGACCGCTAGAAAGATGCTTGGTGTGACATCTGGTCAGAGGAAGGAGGACAGGGAAACCTGGTGGTGGAATGAAGAAGTACAGGAGAATATACAGAGGAAGAGGTTGGTGAAGAAGAAGTGGGATAGTCAGAGAGATGAAGAAAGTAGACAGGAGTACAAGGAGATGAGGCGTAAGGTGAAGAGAGAGGTGGTGAAGACTAAAGATAAGGCATATGGTGAGTTGTATGAGAGGCTGGATACTAAGGAGGGAGAAAAGGACCTGTACCGATTAGCTAGGCAGAGGGACTGAGCTGGGAAAGATGTGCAGCAGGTTAGGGTGATAAAGGAAACAATGGAAATGTACTCACAAGCAAGGAGAGTGTGTTGAGCAGATGGAATGAGTACTTTGGGGGCCGATGAATGAAGAAAATGAGAGAGAGAGAAGGTTAGATGATGTGGGGATAGTGAATCAGGAAGTGCAAGGAGGAAGTAAGGACAGCTATGAAGAGGATGAAGAATGCTGTTGCTGTTGGTCCGAATGACATACCTGTGGAAGCATAGAGGTGTTTAGGAGAGATGGCATTGGCGTTTCTAACCAGATTGTTTAACGCAATATTGGAAAGCAAGAAGATTCCTGAGGAGTGGAGAAGTATACTGGTACCGATTTTTAAGAATAAGGGTGATGTGCAGAACTGTAGTAACTACAGAGGGATAAAATTGATTAGTCACAGCATGAAGCTTTGGGAAAGAGTAGTGGAAGCTAGGTTAAGAACGGAGATGATGATTAGTGAGCAGCAGTATGGTTTCATGCCAAGGGCAATACAGATGCGCTGTTTGCTCTGAGGGTGTTGATGGAGAAGGTCAGAAGGAGTTGCATTGTGTCTTTGTGGACTTAGAGAAAACATATGACAGGGTGCCTAGAGAGGAGTTGTGGTATTGTATGAGGAAGTCTGGAGTGGCAGAGAAGTATGTAAGAGTGATACAGGATATGTACAAGGGCAGTGTGACAGCGGTGAGGTTTGCAGTAGGAGTAATGGATGCATTTAAGGTAGAGGTGGAATTACATCAAGGATCAGCTCTGAACCCTTTCTTATTTGCAATGGTGATGGACAGGTTGACAGACGAGATCAGACAGGAGCCCCCATGGACTATAATGCTTGTGAATGACATTGTGATCTGTAGTGAGAGTAGGGAGCAGGTTGAGGAGACCCTGGAGAGGTGGAGGTATGCCCTACAGATGAGAGGAATGAAGGTCAGTAGGACCAAGACAGAATACATGTGTGTGAATGAGAGGGAGGACAGTAGAATGGTGAGGATGCAGGGAGTAGAGTTGGCGAAGGTGGATGAGTTTAAATACTTGCAGTCAACAGTTCAGAGTAATGAGGAGTGCGGAAAAGAGGTGAAGAAGAGAGTACAGGCAGGGTGGAGTGGGTAGAGAAGAGTGTCAGGAGTGACTTGTGACAGACAGGTACCAGTAAGAGTGAATGGGAAGGTCTACAAGACGGTAGTGAGACCAGCTATGTTATATGGGTTGGAGATGGTGGTACTGACGAAAAGACAGGAGGCAGCGCTGGAGGTGCCAGAGATGTTAAGATTTGCATTGGGTGTGATGAGAATGGACAGGATTAAGAATGAGTTTATTAGAGGGTCAGCTCAGGTTGGACGGTTTGGAGACAAAGCCAGAGAGGCGAGATTGCTTTGGTTTGGACATGTGCCGAAAAGAGATGCTGGGTATATTGGGAGAAGAATGCTGAGGATGGAGCTGCCAGGCAAGAGGAAAAGAGGAAGGCCAAAGAGGAGGTTTATAGATGTGGTGAGAGAGGACATGCAGGTGGTTGATGTGACAGAGCAAGATGCAGAGGAAAGGAGGAGATGGAGGTAGTTGATCCGCTGTGGTGACCCATGACGGGAGCAAGCGAAAGAAAAGTATTATCAGCTCGCGCCTTTCCTCCGGACGGTCCTGCTGTTGAATGAAGCCATCTGCCGCTTTAAGAGTTTGTATCCTGTTATTGAAGGAAGCCGCCTGTCGCTTTAAGAGTTCCTGTTTGACGTCAATTGAAGGCGCCACCCGCCATTCGTCGCTGGTTTACGTCAATGGCGAAGGGAAAGTCGGTGCTTGACAGCTGGAATTAATATAAGACGTGTGCGGGGTGGTGGGCCTGTGAATACACATTAATGACAGCCCGTTAGGAATAAAGCAGGGTGCGTCGCTTGTTCCAACGTGCCGCTAATGCTGCGCGAGCAGCTGGCTGGCCGGCTCCCAGGATCCCGCTTGGAGGTTTAAAGTGTCTGCGGCTGCTAGCTACCAGCAGTGACGTGGAGGCTTCCTGATCATAGGTAATTAATTATCTTAAAGCGGCTATGATCCGTGACTAAACCATCGTTAAATACGCAAAGTTAAGTGTTTTATTTGTTTTTGTGTATTTGACTTGAATTACAACGTAATCCGACGGTTTTTTTCTTGCTAGCGTTTTTATTGACATCCATAGCTAACAGTACACGTAAATGGCTATCTTAGCTTTGTTTACTTAAGCTTAACGAGTCCACTGTCATTTTACACTTTGACTTTGGTATTTGGGGGGCGGGGGGGGGATCTTTTTATCGCTTGGTACGATACGGGGGCTGGAACCACATTAGATAAGTCTACCTGTTAGCCTGAACTTGTTTGTCAGGTTTGGCCACAGTCGGCCGTCACTGCCGGTTAGTCATACTGGGCTCATACTTCATGGTAAGAAAGGGAGCTCTTGAAGTGATATAATATGGTCCCATTCGACTGGAAGATGTCAAAGAAGTGAAGAAAACACGAAGTCCAAACAAACGTCTCAACAGCAAAAGGTGTCAACCGTAAACTACGAGTGAAATGTTGTGCTGGAAGCAGGTTTGACGTCATCGCAGACCCTGCCAGCCCTACCAAGCAGACCTTTTGTCGCAGTGAACTAACGCACTACTCCCGCCCAGCACTTTGCGTATGCCTGTGGCCCAAATGTCAGACAGGGCTTAATAGTTTGGAAACCCCCCAACAGGACCGGTATGGATGACATCAACCTACACTACAGATTTTTAAACTGGCGACGGAGGATCCGTGAGATCCGGGAGGTGCGTGCTGTGCGCTTCCAGGAGAGGTACAAGAGGATGCTGAAGGATGGGGACACACTCAGGTGGGTTGGGCAGGCGAGTAGACTGAAGGAGCCTGTCTGTAGCCCAATTAGAACAGATCACATCAGCTACTTGTTAATCTTAGGCCTGAGTGTGTGGTGATTTATCAAGCTTCAGCAATACACCTGTATGTAAATTTGGACCTTTCTTTGTAGTTACCAGGGCAACTCGGATGAAGTCGGCTGCTACGTGGCTCCACGGCCCCTGTCTAAAGAGAACTGCTACTTTGAGGTAATGACCCCATGTGCTGTAATGGTGCTAGCTGGACCTGTCTGAGTCTTCTGAAGCTGGGAGGCAGTTGACCTGGAGTAGGATCCAGGGCCTAAGCAAAATTCAAGGTGCTTTGACCTTTTTTGTTGTTCTGTACCCCCCACACATCCTGTTCCCTCTCTGTGTTTGACTCTGGCATGACTCATACCTAGTGGGTTTTGCAGGGCTTTGCTTCCAGCTGACAGAATAAGTATAGATCTTCTTAGAGCGCTTTAATTTTCTGCCTTTTAATTTCCATGGCCTGTTGGCTGCGTCAGCTGGTGAAGGTGAGGTATGCCAGGGCCTACAGAGGACCTCATCACTCGCTCCTTGCCTTTATGAAGAGGATGATTTTTGTGGAGCTTGACAATGTGGTGTTCAGTTGACCAGGAAGCTTCAGCCTAATGTAGATGTTTAAAAAGCTGTTCGGTTGGACTATTGTACATTTCGTTCAGCAGTGTTTCGCAATGGAGTGTTGTGCCAGTGTTATGGTCCAGCACCTGGGATTGCAGTGGATTCTGGATTTGTCTTCCAGTCTCTGTATTTCCACTCATCCAGACAGAATGTCATTTGTCCAAAGGTTATATTTGTGGAGCTGCATTGCAGTTGTTAATTTTTGGCGTGAATTTGTCCTTAAAGAGCTGTAAAAGACAAAAACAGAGGTGGCTGTACTAAACATTGTGTCCATCCTGGGAACCTTAATCACATACAGTTTAAAACATACTGTGTGCAAATGTAAATTCCCATGCCATATTTGAGCCTTGGATCATGAAAAACAGCTATGAATAACAGTGCTCCGGACTCTAGACAGAGACCCACTCGTAAAGTACTGAATCTCTGTGGGGAAACGTGTATGTGTTGTGTGGTACATATTCTGTAAGACTAATGACAGTATGCAGATGGTCAGTGAGCTTGTATTTTATGCTGTGTACATTTTTGTCTCTGTTTTCCTAAGTGCAGTCCAAGGAATTTAGAAATGCACCAGTTGCTTCACAACCAGCTTAAAGGGCAGAACAAATGTAAATTCTTCAGATTCTTGGTTTGTTTAGAATGTAGCTTATGAAGAAAATGTCCAGGAATCCCAGCATGTACTGGGCTCAGTGTAGACTCTCACCTGTATGCAAACTGTAATTAATCTGCTGAGGAAGCAAAGGTGGGAGAGACACTTCCCTTGAGGATGATAAATTTAATGTACCCTTTTATTGTACTGTAGAGCTTTTTAAACATTGTTTGGAGGGGGTCTGTGAGATCTTTGCAGATGTCGTTATTTTTCCCCCTTCACCCTGCCCTGTTTTATCCCTGGGCATATTCACCATCAGTTTGGTCATATGCAGCTTTGTCTCTGACTCTGCCTGAAGTGCTGGGCGTGCCCTTTGGCCACCATTCACATGTGGCTGCTCCCTGCGCTGAAACCTGACAGGTCTCCTGCCGCGGGAGTGGAGAACACATGATTGGCTGCTGCGTGGTAATCCGGGAGGAGGTCAGTGGGAGCTGAATGAGAAACTTCAGGCTGGTTCAGGCCATGTATTGGGTTGTCTTTCTTTCCTCTTTCCCCTACTCTGCTTTGGGTTATAAGTGGTTGATGTAGTTCAGTCACTGTCCAGGCTGTAAATCTGACTGACTGACTGACTGGACTGAGTACGTTTCCTGGCTTGGGTAGCCCTGGCCTTCATAACAGTAAATTTTCTTGAGGTTTTCTTGAAATAAATTGTTTTAAATGGTTCCATATTTTGAAAAGGTTGCATACTGAAAGTTGTGATACTCTTATTAACCATTAACATCGCCTGCAGGGCCCAGTGCAGTTCACTTTTTCTAAAATTTATTAACTAACAACACCTAGCATCGATGCAAAGAGATGAAAACATTGCTTGGTTTTCCATATCGGAGGCCATATGGTGGTATTGTTAGTTTCTTCTGACAGAAACACAGAATTTATCAAATGCTTAATAGATAAGGCTAAAGAGCGCACAAAGGCGGCACTTGCTGGGGGAAAGTGGCTTTTCTGACTGCAAAAGCATCCAATCAGAAAGTAGTGGAGGAGTAAAGATGAAAAAAAATGTTACAGCACAGGGGTGGATGCACAGTGCCTGTAAATCTGGGTTTGTGTGGAGGTATGAACCTGGTGAGGCTCTCGCATTTAGATTGACTTGCAGTCTAAGGAAATAACTTTGCTGGTGATCAGATAAAGTTTTTTCTGTTTTTAAGCCGAGCAAGGGAGATCACTTACAAAGTATAGCAACACGAAAACTTCGGTAATACAGTAATGTTGTTGAGTTGGATTCCTGGATTCAGTCGATTTAATAGTCACCTTAAGTGAATATATGGTGCATCTGGGAAAACTGGAAGTGATTAATAAACAGAGTAAATAGCTGGCCCACTCTGTGAGGTTGCTAGGTGCAGCAAGATACACATTGGGCTTGATACTCTAAAATCTGAAAAATTATGATATCTGGCACATTTTTGGTCCCCAAGGAACTGGATTTTACAACTTTTACCATATAGTGTGGCATGTTTTTATTATTCTGGCAAATTGTCTGCTGTTGTGGACCAGCCATGTATGTGTCAGGTGGTGGATGGGGAAAATGACTCCTAGGAGATTATTCAGTCTCCCTGGGTGGTTTGATTACCTGATTCCATGATGGCTGGAGATCCAGACTCTCGCATCTGCCAAAATGTATTTTGCGCAGAATTTTTTGTGCTATACAAAGACTGACCAATGGATCTCCCAGGTTCTTTGCAGGTGTGAGGGTTTTTGGTTAAAAAGAAATGTGTTGCAATGGAGAGATTAAATCTCTCCAAGTCATTATATTGACAAATTTGGATGATCAGCTGGGCACAGTGGTCCAGTGACTAGCCACTGTTGCCTCACACCTCCAGTCCAGGGCTGAGTGTTCAAATCCTACTGCTGCTCTGTGTGTTGAGTCTACATGTTTTTCCCAATTAGTGTGGGTTTCCTAAATGTACTGTAGTTTTCCTCCTGCAGTTCAAAGGCTCGCAGTTAACTGGTGTGTCTGAGTTGCCTATAGAGTAGGAGTGTGTGTGTGTGTGTGTGTGTGGGTACACATGTACCGGTAATGGCTACACAGTTAGAAGATAGATGGATGATGTTTGGCCAAAGTGGTTTGCCTGGCCACAGGCGAGCTCCCTCACCATCCAAGAGTTCTCCATATGGAGGCAGCTCAGTGAATAATGGCTGAGCTGTTTGCAGGGGTCGCTGTGACAACACTTTGTTTCCTCACACTCATGGAAGAATTGAATTGTTTGGTTCCCTCCACATTTTGTCTCTCTTCCCCAATGGTCTTTGCTGTTCCGGCTCTCTGGTATGCAGGTGCAGTGCCACGTTGTGGCCTCCGTGGGGTGCTTCTGGTGTCAGCGCTTGTTGTAGATTCTGTGAGTGTCATACATGAGAAGCAATGCGCCCTACAATCAATTGGTATCCTGTCCAGGGAGTACCCCAGCTTAGTGCTCAGTGTCCCCCAGGGATGGACTCTGGGCGCCTCCTTCACAATTTCGTAAATCGTCTTCTGCTAAGTTCTGAGCCCAGACCTGCTTTGTTGCATGTGGACACGACGTCGAACTGGCGGCACACCAGCAGCAGACAGGCGAGCGTGATGCTGGTGGACGGAGCGGTCATGAGATTCTGCTCCTCTTCCGCTCTTTAAATGAGTCTCCCTTTTGGCGATGATGCTGACTTGTAGTCCGTTGCAGTTTTTCTTTTCACCTAATAGACAGCAGTCTTGAAATAGCTACTAATGAGTGTACCACCGTAAGCAAAACGGGGGAAAAAAAAAAAAAAATCCTACGACTCAAAAATATTTGCCTACTGAAGAAGTGCTCCAGGTCACAAGGGGTGGTGTATATTGGGAATATACATTTGTGATGGGTGTCTCTTTTTAGAGCAGCTCCACCATTTGAAATACCAAGTAGGGCTGCACAATGAATCGTTTCTGAATTGTGATCTCGAGTCATGCTCCTATGTGATCTCATTCTTGCATGACAATGATTCTGTTACCTTGGCATAGAGATCCCTTGCATAAAATCAAATGCTTTGCCGTTTTCCCTAAAGATGTTTTTTCATTGCAAAATTTAAGTGATTTGAGCCGGGCTGCATTGTATTGCTGAGGGAAGTGGCCGAAAGTATGAATTTCCACCCTCAACCACGCTGATGACATGCCATGCCATCTGATTGGTCTTGAAAATTTCAGAATTCGCTTGGTGGTAAATTGTATCATAATAATAGAGAAATGTATTGCTCAAGAATCGTCAGAGGAAATCATGGCCTCAATTCTGTGTGAAAAATCGTCATTCAAATTTCACCCAGAATTGTACAGCCCTAAAAAAAAAATTTTCTAAATTGGCTTTAATTTCTAAATTAAACACTTGTGTTGCCTCTTTCAGTGAAAATCTGTCAGCTGTGTTGTGCACAGCAACATCAGGAATTGCACTGGAATATAATACTGTAGTTCAAGCTCATCAGAGACGTGTTTTTTTTTTTTTTTCTTTTCCCCCAAAAGAGTAAGTTGGCAAAATGAGTACTGTAATTATATACATATAGTATATCAACAAAGATAAATATACAAACCAGAATAGTTAAGGCATGGTAGAATTTGTTTGGTCTTCGTCAGCAATCACACGAGTTTCTCATGTGGCCCCCAGGAAAAAAAAAAATTGCCCACACCCACTTTGAAGGTCCTCTTGCAGCAGTTTGTAAGCTGCTTGCCTGTTTTGCACCCGGAATCTGGATACCTCCTATCACACTATCACAGCTCTGCTGCCCTCTGCTGACTTTATGGTTTCTGACTTTGTTTTGTGTTGTTACCCCACCCCCTCACCCCCTCTGGGTTTTGCTAGCTGAGAAACCAGCTTCAATGATATTTTTTGCTTTTGTGAGAAGTGCATTTTTGGAAATATTTATGTAACAATCTACAAATTGCCGAAATTTTTAAAGAATATTCATAAGACAAAAAGGTTCAGTGTGGTAATGTAAATAATGAAAACCACTGTCTTCTCTGTGAATTTGGGAAGGCATCTGTCCCTCTGTAGCCCAGATGCTAGCGTCTTTGAGCCTAAAATGTCCGGTGCCTCTTCCTCACGCTGCATTAACAGAAATCCCCGTTTGTTGTTCTACACAGGTGTTCTACTCAGGCCGGAAATACTTTTGTGTGTTGAGGTAACGCAAGTATTCTTGAATATCAGCGGTTCAGGTTTTATGACTCTGGGTGGTTTTAAACAGTTCTTTTACGAGCGAATCTGACGCACTGACAGTTAGATCTTTTTGCCTCTGTTCTCCTGCCATTTGTTACCAGGCAACAACTGCAAATACAGCGATAACATAGATTGAGTTTTATGATGCGCAAAACATTTACTGGTATGAGAGGCATCAGTGACACCAGAATTCTCTTCATAAAAACATGTACCTGTGTGTACATGTCCCATGAATATGAATGTACTGTGGTTCTGTGTCTCAGGCTGGTTAGTGCCATATATAAAGGCTGTTGTATTATGGCTTTTTAAAGCAATAATAGATTGTGCATGCCTTTGTTAACATAAGGGACTTTTCCACATGTGATGCGGCATGCAGGAGGTAATTGACATGGATATGGAAAATCATAAATGGGAGCAAAGGTATTTTTGTATATTGTTAGGTTAGTTTTTTTTTTTTTTTTTTTTGGTCTTTATTTATCCAAAGCAACCCCCCTCTTCCTTTCTAAAGTAGCCTTGTGTTGTCGATGGGGAAATGTTTCACCAGAGTTGTTCCAAAGGTACCGTAGCAAGATCCTCAATGAGTCAGTTTTAAATGTAGGGCTTTAAGCATGGTCCCGTCACTGTCTCCAGTCCTGCAGTAAGGACCTGCCCCTCGGGTGGGGGCAGTAGAAGGCACTCAGTCTGTGGTGCCTCACTTTTCTCTGTGGGTGAGGCCGTGACCCTGGGAGCCTGGCAGAGAATGGGAAGACTTGTGCATGTTTGTCCGGGTCTGCTACACGCACATACGCTGACTGACAATTTAATGGGTCAGGGATTAAGAGCTTCTCACTCAGCACCAACCCTCTGCATCCTGCCAAGCTTCACTGAGCACCGCCTACTCCAGTGGCGAGCTGTGCTTTTCCGATGGCACTCTGCACAGACAGCAGGTGTCGTGGTGGTGAAGAGTATGGCCAAATTTAAGATTTAAAAAAAAAAAAAAATCTCCAGAGGTACTCCCTGCTTTACTTTTGACTGGTGACTCTTAAGCTGGATTCGTACTTCACTTTTCTGTGCTCCATCAAGGACCACAGACAGTCGAACACGCAGACCTTGGTACTCGTACTACATTTGTTCATGTGCAGGTATGTCAGCAGTTGGCGGTGATGATATTCCACCACACCAGCAGAGGGTACATGTTCTCCTCGTGAAAGGAATGAAACTAAGCAAAATCGGAAACACCAGCATATAACACTCCTTTAAAGCCGAGTCGTAATTGTGTGGATTCCACTGGGCCTCTTTGCACTGCAGCTCGTTGAAAGTGTCTGTGAATAAACTCAAGTGTTTTACCATAAGCGTGTCTACTCTCTTTTTCTATTCCTTTTTCATCGTTATCTGACCTTTAAAATTTGATGCTATCTACTGGAAATTCCCAGCATGCGCAGTCGACATGAACCGATGCCCAAAAACATCCACTAGATACAAAATCTGGGCTGCATGCATACAGTGTGCACAGACACCTCGATGATAAAATTTACGTTGCGCTCACTGTCCGTGGTCTGTACCAGAGCATAGAAAAGTATGAATGGGCTTTTAGCCTGACATTTTAAGATCAGTTAAGTAAACAGTACTAGTGTACTCCTTCCTCTTTGGCCAACTGAGGTGATTGACTACCAAATGCAGGCTCTGCTCAGTGGTTTTCCTCTATGTGAGGGCTGGGCTATTCCACTATTCCACATGCAGAGTCGCCTTACTAGTGCCGCATCAGCAGAAACACTCGCCACCCCTGCTCCTAGCGACGACACCCTTCTGAACCTCCCCTCCGCGCTGCTTTCTAGGTGACCATTGTGGACACAGGCGTGAGAGGGACCATCGCGGTGGGCCTGGTACCGCAGTTCTACAAGCTGGACCACCAGCCAGGCTGGCTGCCGCACTCGGTGGCCTACCACGCCGATGACGGCAAGTGAGTGTGTGGTACTGGTTGCTGAAGCTCCTGCATGCCTGTAGAAGAGGCTGCTGTGTCTCGTGATTCACCGGCCGCCTGTTTATCGTCTTATAATGGCAGCTTCTTAAATGATGTCGTTCTGCAGCTGAAGAAGTCATGTTTCTTAAAGTGTGTTTACTGTGCCATCAAAACAACGCCATTCTGTTACCCCCCCCCCCCCCCCCAGCTGTTTGTGTATTAGAGACGTTTTGACCAAGCTGTCTCCCCTGCTCCTCAGGCTGTACAATGGCAACACAGTGGGCCAGCAGTTTGGACCGAAATGTAATCGTGGCGATCGCATTGGCTGCGGGATTTACCTGGACTCCTTTGAAACGGGCCCCACCACGGTGTTCTTCACTAAGAACGGCAAAGAGGTGAGTAGCCTTGCCCCTGGCCTTACCCACAATTCCTCCTCTGTCAGCATTTTCATAAGGGGTGCTGGGGCCGTGTGGAACCCTGGAAGCAAGGTGGATGCCAGACGTAAGCCTCTGGAGAAAGTCTGGTCCCAAGCATACCTGATACCACATGGCTGTTTTTGTTTCTTGGTTGCTGGGAAAACCAGGTAGGCTTGGTCGTGGTCCTAGCGTCGCCGGACGGCCTCTTCCCCGCCGTGGGCATGCACTCACTGGGGGAGGAGGTGCGTCTGGACCTGCAGGCAGAATGGGGCTCAGAAGAGGACGACAGTGCCATGATGGTGGACAGCCATGAGGACGAGTGGAGCCGACTGCACGATGTGCGGGTCAGCGGCACGGTGAGCACCTCGCCGTGTGCCGTAACGGGCTGAATGTAGGGAATAACTGTGCTAAGCTAAGCCTGACATCGGCAGTGCGATCGGATCCTGCAGAATCCCTTCACATGCACTGCTTGTTGCTTCGTTAAGTGTACGGTAACTTTTTTTTTTTTTTTTGTTAACTCTATAACTGAATTTAGGCCAGCTATTGAATGAACTCCTCACTAATCAGGTCAGTTATCCTGACCACAGTCTCCCTTAATTTGATATGCAGTGCACATCTGGAACAGCTGTTTCCATGCCATTTACTCGTTTGGTGGAAAGTTCGACATTTAGCAGAAGCTTGTGTTTAACCGTTGGATATGTTGTGTAGGTGCATTATTAGCTCTTAATTATGACCAATTAATCTAATCAAATGTCCGCACGTAATTGAGACTTTGGTCCAATGTCAGTTGATTTGCTTCTTTGACTGTGGCAGTTCAGGTTAAACTGCCTTTTGGAGGCTGTTTATAACAAGACCACTCCAAGCTCGAACTAGCAACCTTCTGGTAACTTTTATTCACCAAGAACATTTGCATATCCGAGCAGTTTGTTTTACTGACTTAGTTGTGTTCAAGGACAGAAAAGGTAAATACAATCTATAGTAAAGTGAATACAGTAAACCCACATTAGGTTGCAGTATTTCTGCAACCTGATGTGGGTCAGAAAGTGCAGAGAATACAGGGTGTATGTCTGTACAGTGATTATCATTAGTGTCCCCGATTCCTCTCCCTGGCATCTCGTTGTCCTTCAGGGATGATTTTTCTCTGTCTTGGTGAAGATTGATCCCGATGCTTGGTGTAGACACTCAGACATGTTTTTGGACCCAGGGTTGAAGGCAGCACCCCGTGCCAACTGCTGTTTGGTTACCTTTCAGTCTGGGCCACGTAGAGTGGCGTGATCAGGATGGACTGCCTCTTGCAGTCGGCCATGTTTCCACTCACTTTGCGTCCCGCATGCGTAAGCGCCGGTGTGACTTCACCTGGATGTGTCAGACGGTGGTGTGTCTTAGAGGCAGTCTGACATGACGTGCTGGTGTGTCACAATACACACCCCCACCCAGGCCTGCTGGTGGGCTTGCTCTGCTCCACCCCCATGTTTGCAGTCTGAGTCCAACAAATTGTTCTTCACCCTTCTATCAGTCTATCACTCGTTTACCCTTCTGCCCCTTAACTAAGGCAAGAGCATCTGCAGGGCAGGCCTCTGTAGGGCCACGTTTGCACTCAAGTCGTCGTGAAATTCCAGATCTATCTGCCTCCCCAGTTGTTGTATAGTGCCCCTGCTGGCCACCTTCATTGATACAGAGAGATGGCTGTGTCCCCTTTTTGGGTCACTTGTGTTTCAGGGCTCCCGTTCTCAGTGAATCAGTGAAAGGTGACCTCTGACACAGTGGACAGCTCCATGCTTTGCTGTACTTGGAACCCAGCAGTGCCATTTTTGGTTTTGCGTTCGAGCTTGGACCGTTTTGAATCAGCCCTAAAAGGAAAGCCAGAGCTATAGACTTAGAGATGGCACTTCATAAACCACCAGTGATGTAAACACCAGAACAGATTTTTGTCAGTGGGTATTACTCTTGTGAGACCCCCCTGTAGTTCTGTCTTTCTCTTCTCATTGTCTGATATATGGCACTGGGTGGTGGTTGGGGGTTACGTCACAGTACCATGCTTATCTTCACCTGGGGTCAGGAGGCTGTAAGACCTGGAAATACCTGCAAGATCAAAGTCCAACAAGTTAGTCGATTATTGGGTGCACTACCAACAAAACCGTGCGGAACCTTGTCATAGTTTCTGGGTGGGGTTCATTTTTTAACTCATCTTTCTTCTTAACTGAAAGATTAGCCGTATCACCCCCACCGCCCCTTCCCCGGGAACATGTTGGTAGAGGCTGTTGCTACGTTCCTGTTGTGGTTGGCAGCGGTTTGTCAGCGGTGATAGTCCAGCACGGTGCATGAGTCAGAGCTCAGTGATGGATCCATCTTCCGGACACGTGTGTCATGTGCCAGGCTCTGCCTGCGTCGTAACTTGTTCTCTCCTGCTATTCTTAAGTATTTCCCCGAGATTTTTGAATCCGCTGTCCTGGGAGTCAAGGGCGTGGGATCGATCGGACATGCACGAGTTTTATGTCGGCGCTAAACCGAGAGCTCCCCCATCAATGACATGCATGAAAATCACAGGCCACCCTTCTCACCTGTTCGCCTGGGGGCCGGCTGGCCTCCATGGGCCTCGTCACATAAAGGATGAGTAACTGGAGAGAAACGGAAGAAACTACAGTCACGCTCTCGCGCTCTCTCACGCACTCATTCACTCACACGCTTCATCTCACACGTGCACTCGTTTACGCACTGGCTCCCATATGCGTGCACGCACAGTCCATTCTCTATTCTCCTCAGTGTTTGTAAAACATGACTTAAATCGGCTAATGCTAAATAACCATTAAACACATCCCTAATGATTGTTCTAATAAAACAGTCTTTTTCTTTTCTTCAGACAGCCATTCTGTAGTCCTTGGGCACTAATGTACCAGTGTTAGTCACGACCCCCACTCCCCCTTCGGGCGTTTTAATCTTACAGACAGATTGCCTTGGGAATTCACTGGGGTATCCTGACTAATCTGTAGACTCGGCCGTTCTCTCACAGACTGCAATGAGAGTATGATATTCCTGGAGACTACCTCCAGTCCTGAGTAGGTACCACCGATTTAAATGTCTGAGAACTTTGATGGCTAAGGTGGCTATGACGTTAACTGCTAGCATGGTCTGTCACCACCTGTCGACTGGAGCTGACAGTAACGCCCGCAAATGCGATTAAGTCGGATTATTTTTTTATTTTTAGTTGACTAGCGGAAAGGAGAAATCCTTCAGTTTCTTCCCTTTTCCGCCTTTCGACTGCGTGCAGACTCTCAGGAAAGTTTGTCTCTGCTGGTTTGTGAGGCAGATTCATTTACATTTTTGAATGTCAGAGATCAAAGTAACGGGGAAATGAAATCACCGGGTCTCTGATCTGACAGCTAAAAGGCCAAATGGGATGCCCATTTAAATACATCTGCTATTTGAAAAAAATTTCAGGCTGTGTCATTATCAATTGTGCTTTTTTCAAGGGGGAAAATATGAACACAGAGACATAGTTTATGAAGACATGTTTGCATATTTAATTTTATTCTTGAGAAGCACGTTGAGATGCACACACGTCTGCTGGGACTTTTCAGGGTACTTGCAAGAAAAGCTTATGGAGGACGTCGCCTGAACGGTTTGTGTTTTGCAGCTGATTCTATCTTGACTGTGTTCTTCCCACACAAAGAAGAATTTGTCAACAGGCAAAACTGACGTGAAAACTTAAAGCATTTTGATGCCTCCACACTTTTCTTAACTACCAATAAGCATGTTTCTTTTCAGCCTTCATACCAAGTAGTGAGCCCTTGCAGTATTTTTAGCTGCTGAGCAGTTTTGGGTTTAATTTGTGTCAGAAGCTTAATGAACTATGATTTGTATTATGAGGCTTAAACAGATTAATCTTTCTGTCCTTGTATCAGTCGTATTCTCGTCTTTCCTTGAATTGGCTCCAATGCCTTTTTTTTTTTTTTTTTTTTTTTTTTTTTTTTTTTTTTTTTTTTAATTTTATTTTTTCCTCCTACATTTTCAAATTTTCTGGCCGTTTTACCCCTGCCCCC
>JAACJT020000069.1:1435780-1447162 GCA_009936485.2 Gymnarchus niloticus | reverse complement strand
ATTAACTATTATTTGTATTATGGGGCTTAAACAGATTAATCTTTCTGTCCTTTTATCATTCGTATTTTCGTCTTTCTTTTAATTGGCTCCAATGCCTTTTTTTTTTTTTTTTTTTTTTTTTTTTTTTTTTGTTGTTGTAAACATTAATGGCCACCTGCCAATCTGAAAGATTCCCCCCCCCCCCCAATTTGCAGAGGTGATTGCGCAGCCACTCAGGACAGGGGCCGTAAATCCGCTTTGGTTGCTGATGCATTGTGGCCGGCTGGTTGGTTTGCTCGCCACTTTCATGTGCCTTTTGTTTTTTAAGGAGCCGTCCCCCGCCTGTAGTGCTTTCCCGCTCAGGCTGTGCATGTGGAGCCCCTGGTCTGCTGTGATCCAGCCGAGAGAGCCGGGCCAAGCATTAGCTGGACGTTTGTCCACTAATAGGCCTGAAAGTTCGGGGATGTGACTCTCTCCATTGTCGGCACTGACTGGAGACTACTTCTGAATGTAAAGGGTCCAAAGGAACAGGTGACCCCTAACCTGGAACTGGCAGCCAGTAGATAAGACCTGAACGTCACCATAAAATGTGAACCGTTCCTTTATGGTACAGTCCACCCGAGACCATCGTTTTAAAACGTATGTAATTATTTTGGCTTCAGATCATTCCGACCGGTGGGCAAAAACTTTACTGAAGTTATCACTTGAACAGTTTAAATATCATTAGGTGGTGCCACATCCACATGGCCAGCATTGAATGAGGACTGGCAGTGATGCTCTCCTGCACCAGATTTGTGTTTGGACGCGGGGGAGCACTGGTTGGCTTTGACATCACCTGATGCATTGAGAGTGCACGGTATGGGAAATCAATACCTGTCACATGACCGTGAAGAATGTTGCTGTCCTGCACAAATGTATGGTAGTTAAATGACAAATTTAATGGTTGAGGTACCTGGCTGTGTCATTAATCCTCAGCCCTGATGACTAGCTTCCAGCTCCTTAATCTGTTTATTTTTGTCATCCATCCCCCCCTTAATGACCTGGGAGCCTGTCTCACTATGCTGACCTGAACAGCTGGTGCTGAAGTCGTATTTTAGGAACTCCTCAGAGACCAGCCTGCAGATGTTGCATGCACGTACGCAGGCCGGAATGCAATAGGTGCTTCTGCTCCACTCTCGAGGGACCCCCCCCACCCCCCAAAGCCGTCTGTAGGGGTCATCCGTTTCAGCACGCTGCACATGACCATTGTTCTCGTGGTTTCTGATTCAGCTAGCGTTTGGAGTCAGGAGTGCCATGCTGCCATGCTGGTTACACGCAGGCCGGCGTGGGCGAGGTAACTTGTGGCATGCTGATGCAGCCTAAGTCAGTGAAGCTGCATGACCGATTCCGGTCATACCCTGAGTAAGTTCTGCTAAATTTTGATTCGCACACAAGTTGACATACTCCGCTGTCCGCATGGTATCTCTGTGTTGCCTGGGCCACCGGGTCAACACGACGTGCTCCTACATGAGGTTTGATCTACCTGTTTACGCCCATGCTGGGGGAATGGGGGCGAGAGGAAGCAAGCCTGAGACGGCACCCCCCCCCGTCCCCCTCCGCGTTACTCAGTATTGGCGAGGCAGCAGGGTGTGACTAGGTGTGACCCAGCCGTTGTCCAGGCATGACGGCTGAAGTGATGGAATGGAAGGGGGAAATGAATAAAGAGGAGTCGGGTTTTCTCTAATTGGCCTCTGTCAGTCAGCCGAGCACAGTAATTACTGTGAGGAGTGGAACGGTAGAGGGAGTTGCTGATGGATTGTCAAACTCCCGTATTTGCTTACATTTTTTTTTCTCCCCCCCTCAAAAGAGCTGGCTGAAGCCTCAGTCTGTAATCCTCCCTTTTCTTCTTTTAAAATGTTTTATTATGAAGAAATTCAACTTGTATAAATGTTGTAATTATACATGGATTGACGAATGCCTTTTCCCTTTAATACCAGTCCCCCCCATCCACTCAGACTTGGTACAAAGACCTGGCAGAGTCCTCCTGGGGTGAATGTTTGACTCAGAGCTATATAAAGTCCTACGATGTCTTTTTGTCTCAATTTTGAAAATGTGTTTCAGACGGTCATGCGAGGGCTCTGAAGGGAAGCCGCTTGTCAGTCATGTGGTTAATTAGCTTCCTATTGGTTGTGGAGCCCAGCTGGGGCGGGGTATCTCTCTGGAGCCTTGCGTAATGGAGAACACGTGAACTGTTCTCCAGGTGCAGGCTGTCGTGCCGTCGTCCTCCCCACTCCCTATGAACACCGACCCACATGTCGCACATCAAAATGGTATAATTAATATCCTAAAGGAATGATGATTCCCATTCTGAAAATACCATTATGTGTGAAATTTTTTTTTTTTGTGTCAGTGTGATCTCTAAATAGGCTCTCTGTCATGGCTGACAAACTTGCCATTGCCAAAGTCTTTATAAAAATATTTCCCTGCTGTATAGTGCTTATGGAATAATTATCCAAGATGTAAAGGTTTCTGTGATAACGTAAGCAGGAAATGGTATCCTCTTTAGAGTGCTTTTCGTCGGAGTAAGAGTACTCTGAATAGCCCCATAAACCCTAAATGCATGCGGAGCTGAGAAGGCCTGGCCTACCACTCCAGCCTTCGGATGACTCTTTACATTTACAGTAGGTTTACGGTTTACCGTAGTGATGGGACAAATGAGGCATCAAAACCTGCTTTGGATGGGAATATTGTGAACTAACCAATTGATGCTGGTGCCAAATCAGGCTTCAAAACCTGCTTTGGGTGGGAGTATCATGAACGAATCAATCAATGCTGCCGTTGAATTGCCCTCTCCTCTTGTCTTTAATTTTTCTCAGGTTTTTGCCCTATTAATTCCTATTTTTGAGTCGCTGCTGTCAGGATGGTCTTCTGGATTGGCACCTCAGACCAGCAGGTACCAGGCGGTGTACAGAACACCTTTCGGCAGTTTCTGCCCAGCATGGAAGAACATCAGAAGGTCCTTCGTGGTTTTGCTTGACAAGCTGTCGTGCCTGTATCAAGGGTTGGCTGAGTTTCTCTGGAGCCTAGGAGTGCCATCTTGGTGTATGCCTTTTGAAGATTTCAGTTTCTGTATGAATACAAAAAATGTAAGATTTACAAGTGGCCTGCCATACAGTTTCTGGTTCCTGTTTAAATTCAAGCTTCTTTAAATCAAGATGAGGAATGGATTAAGAATGAAAATGGTACCGTTTGATTGCAGATTCTGGTCTGTTTTCATGTTTGAGAAGTGAGTTTGTCCTCATGGTAATACTCCACTTTCATGTCGTATGGAATTGAGCCCCTCCCCACTGCCATCTGTAAAAATCTCATTTGCTATTGAATCAGCAGTGCCTGGGATTTTGGGCCCCGACTCCCCCCTTTGTCTTTGGAATGTGTGCTGTATGACAAAAGGCGACTTTCTGATGTAAACAAGAATGGCAAAAATTGTAAACTAGGCCTCAGGGGAAATTTATTTTTCTGTTTGTGGGGACTGGGGGGTGCTGGTTGCTTTGTTTTAGTTAAATGATGTTGCTGATTAGAAGCACTGATTTTGAGCCACGGACACACAGACAGCGTGCTGATTTTCCAGGGGAAGGAAGCAGCTGAGTGTATGTTGCATCTTGGGTAATTTTTGGGCCAGTTGGCTTCCTAATGCAGACCCCTTCAAACTTGGTATTTGGACGTTGGGACCATCGTGGCAGCAGCACCTGGTGCTGACAGGTGTCAAAGGAAGCCACACACAGCAGTGTGAGTCGCTCTTGCGGGTTGTCCTGTTCGGAATGCATGCCTTGGCACACTTGCTGTTGTCGTTCCTAAGAAAGGGGTGTCTGTAGGAAGAAAGGCACCATTGTTGTCTAAACCCAAATGAATGGTGGCCCAAATGCCCGATTGCTGGTTTCACGCCGAAACATTTCTGCGGACGTGACAGTTCCCTTGGCTCTTCTGCACAGCTGATGGTTCCAGTATCCATTTCTTCCCTGGACTTGTGGACCTTTTTTCAAACCTTCATGTTGGACAATAGTTAACTTATTTACAGAGAGTTGTGTGTGAAAGTGTGGGTCACCCAACCAAGGTTTTTGTTTTCAACTGATTATGTAATGGCGTTTCAGTCTGTCTAAACTTGCATAAGTGCATTGCTGTTCTTGCCACACTACACAGTAACCACTGGCTGCAGTCCCCAACAGAGTGTTAATGGCTAAAGTTAAGTTTGGTCGCACTGGCCAATGTTAGACTCTCACCCAGGCCTGACTACCCTGTAAACAAGTCTGTAGGAAGTCTGATTTCTTGCATGATGACCAAAATGTGTCTAATGTGAAAGGGTAGGTCATTGTTTTTGTTGTCAGTGGGTATGGAGTAAGCTCGCGGCTCATTAGCCAGGCTGTGAACAGGCCGGCACTAGACATCGTCAGGTTGATGCCGCACACGTGGGCTGCGCACTGGGAGGGAAGATGTTCGGTCTGAGGCCTGATGAGGCAGTTTGTGCGTTCTGGGCTTACTCACCCAGAATAGCACTAACTTCCCCCATAATGCTCACTGGTGCATCTTGTTTCTAAATTCACTTCCTAAATGTGTAGGTTATCTCATCCCTCTACCTGCCACATCAGAGCCAGATGGGTGCTTTGCAGGTCAATGGGTGAAAACCCAGATGCAGTTCTTGCTGGGTCAGCGCATAGGACATAATGGAAACATGATTTAAATCCTTGTTGGTACTCTGTCAACTTTCTTATATCCTTGGCTCATGTGTCTTATGGACTCTCTACGTGTGGTTGAGTTGACTCTAGATGCTTTACAGGACACGATGCCCAAGCTTCCTGTCCTCAGTCAAAGCATTTAGTAACAGGACCATGTAGAGTGGCTTGGCCATCCCTGATCCTGCAGGTTCGACTGTTCTGTTGGGCGCCTCGCTGACACATGGAGCCGTGTGTGTGTGTGTGGCAGCTTGCTACCCGAATAACCACTTATCGCAATCAGCTGTTGCTATCCCCAAGTGCCCTGCCACCAATGGTTGGGGGCTCCCCGGTCTTGGTGTGGCTGAGCCTCCTAACTGTATGTCTGTCCCCTCAGGTGCTGGAGTACACGGGTAAGGGCAAAAGCATCATGGACGTAGGGCTCGCCCAGGCACGTACTTCCCTCAGCCCCAGAAGCCATTACTTCGAGGTGGAGATTGTGGATGCCGGAGAGAAGTGTTACATCGCCCTAGGGTTGGCACGCAGGGTGAGTCTTCATTGCCCGCTTCATCTGTAATCTAATTTGACTGGCTTCCAGTTGCTTTACTGTAAAGGAGTCACTATCCATGTTGAGGTAATTTTAGGGTGTACCATGACATGGAGCAGCCTCCCATCATCGCTATGATGGCCATTTTCTGCTCACATGCACTTTGAGTGTGGGGTGGCAAAGCTCATCGCGTAGGTGTGAGAGACAGAATCCTGAAAATGGCTTGCTTTGAAACTGGCATTTGCCTCTTAAGGCAGCACACAGGAGCTTTCCACCAAGTGCCTCTGGATCTTCTGGTGGACGATGTGGTTTCACGTGCTGGGAATAGCTGCTGTGGGCTCGAGAGCAAGATAGTCTGTCCTGTTCTGCTAGGGTATTGCTAAGGCAGTAGTGAGGGATTAGGGCACACTGATGGTAGATTGGCACACAATATTTGGTGAGCTTTTGGCCTCTGTGACATTCCCTGGGGACTCCTTAGTAATTGTTTGTGTTTTTTTTTATTTTTAAAACTGTTGCATTGACTTATCATCAAAAGACACTGGCTTTTTTTCTGGTAGATTCTCTATGCCAGAAGGGGCTCCACAGTCATCCATAACAGTACTCGTCGTACTAACCCCTTCCGCAGTGCCTAAGCGGGACGGAGAGCACTGAACCAGCTAGTTTGTGCCAGAAAGAGCACATCATGCAGATGTATTGGAGCTTCTTTTGGCTGGCATTTCTTTTGGCCTCTCAGCTTTCCCAGTGTGTTACCTTAATCCTGCTGGGTTGGGGAGAAAGGTGCCCATTTTAAGAACTCCTGGACCGTGGTTTTCTGTGCATATTTGTTTTCTGCATCGTGTCCTTTTATGGCACGTGGTGGACTGCAGCCCCCGGTCAGGGCAGGGGGCATGGTGCGCAGCTGTCCTGCATCTAACCTGCGTGCTATCAGCACCTCGAGGTTTGGTTCTGCGACACCAGCGCCATTTCACTGCAGCTACAGTGTGCAACACTCGGGGTCAGACAGCAGCAGGACCGGCATTTAGAGGAACTCTGGGAGGGCGGCCTTCTTTCTGGGAGAGTCTAAAGGATTCCAGGGAAGTAGAAAGGGCATCTTGAGTGAGTTGAAAATTTGCTTCTTGCTTTGTGTCACGTCGGACCATATTGTGTCCTCTGCTCTTCTCCTGCCACCATTTTCCAGTTATCGTCTTGTAATCCCCACCTTCCCTCGGGGTAATAAGCACCTCTGTAGTAAGCTTGTGATAATACTACATTTCATATTAATTAAAGGTTTCTTTGGTTAAGCAGTACCTCATCCAATGCATTAGTAAAAACTGAACTCTTCTGCTGAATCTACGAGGTTGTGTTTATCAACCGCACCCTTTTGATGAGCTCTTGGTAAACTGTTGATTTCGTAGCTAGTTTTTCCACACATTATTAGACCCAGTTTCCAAGAAGAATTCAGTGTGTGAGTGGTAAAGGGAGAAGAACGCTGATTTCGTGAATCGTTCAGAAATAAATTATCACTGCCGTAAATCCATCATCATATCTGCGGTTAAACCCCAGGCTCCCTCTAATTACATTAACATAATAAACAAGTGGAACTTTCGGCAAGGTGTTTATCAGAATACAATTCTCTGGCCTGAGGGGAGGAAGATGTGAGAATGTGTCATTTCTGGGACTGATGGGGAAAATTCCAGGGAATGTGGTTAAACTGGAAAGCAAAAACTTAGTCCCATAATGCCCCTAGAGAAAAATTTTGTTTTAATTCTGCATTGTCTGTGACCTGTGCTGGCTATTTGTCAATTATCATCAGTTGTTTAATCTAGCTAAGGTATTAATAGGTGACGGTTCGTTTGAGTGCGTGAACTTCTGCCCAGAAGCGGTCTCGTGTGATGTTCATGGTTGCTGTTTGGTTATTTAGGGGGTGGGGATGATGGAGCGATATGTGAGGACATGTTTGGGCCAGTGCCTTCGGAGTTAATGGAAAGCTTAATCGCCGTGTCTGAAGGGTGCAATCGTCTCCTTTGATAAGAGGCTGCTGGGCCATATAGAGAAGAAGAATAAAAATGACACGGTCAGCAATTAAAAGTGAGTCATGGTCTGATCTTATCAAGCACATGTTCTTTGTCCTCCTCCGCTCTACACCTGCACTCTTTGTTGTAGTGTTAGCAGGGCAGAAGAAGAGGCAAGGCGCCCCCCTGCTTCAACCGAGCTGGCACTGACTCGGCACCTCCGAAGGTGTATGGTGGTGTCACGGCGGCCAGACATGCACGCAGATTTAGACCCACGTAGGTGGGGACTGGACGATTCACAGCTTCCCAGTTACAGCAGAGCTGCTGGCTCTCGCAAGTCCACACCGTAGGGAAAACAAAGGCAGTTATGATTAAGTTACAACCCCAGATGCGTCTGTTCGCCCCCCCCAAGGGTGTGGCTCAGGTGTAATTATGGTGCATCTGTTCTTTTAATCATGTTATACTAAAGCCAACAGCATCTGAGCTGAAGGCAAAATTGATAACTTAATGGGAGACTACTGAGCATGTCACCTGATGACTGTCATTCTTTTTTGGTTTACAGGACTACCCCAAAAACAGGCACCCTGGGTGGAGTCGAGGATCTGTGGCCTACCATGCAGGTGAGCCTTCTCCCACTCAGCAGACCTCAGCTTCTCTTCCTTACCCCCTTCCCCTGCCTGGCTTGACCCGGTCCTTTTGTGTAAACCCATAAAACCCTGTTTTTTCTTTGTCGTGTTTCGCCTTAATGGATGCTGCCCTTGCATCTGGGGTGATTAATGTATATGGTGTGTGTGTGTGTGTGAGAAAGCAGGAGACCTGATGGCAGAGTGGGTTTTAATAATACAGAGGAGATCTTGAGAAAATGCCTAAGTTTGGTTCACTGTGGGTGGTACAGAGGTGTGGAATTGAGGATAATCAGGGCAAATCCAGACGATGAGACAGATCTATAGGAATCTCAGGCACAATAAGCATATCTGACTCAGTACTTAGTGCTGTTGCCACTGGTGGGGGTCTGGATGTGAAATGGTTGATCTGTCTAGTGGTATACCCCCTGCCCCAATGATTTGGTAGTGCCTGCCTGAGCACCCATGGGTGACTGAGACACATGGCTCATTGAGCTCCACCGGCCTCTGAAGAAATCTGCACAGATTAGACCTTTAAGGATCTGTTTTGTCCTGCACTTCGCCCACGCGGTTTTGAGGCAACCGCTGTTCCCGCCCGAATCGTGCTCCAGAGGAAATGTCCACCATTTCAGCAGTCAAGCAAGTCCAGGACCTGGCCAGTGTGAATCTCCAACAGAAATGCTGCCCCTCGTTGCTGCCAGAGTTGAATGAAATCCCCTTAATATTAAGATCTTCATCGCCACTGTGTCACAGACTTCGTGATTCCCCTTGTCCCCAGCTTGTGCTTCATCCTTGCCCACCTGTCAGCTTATTGCTTCCTTTCTTCCTTCCTTCCTTCCTAACAATTTCCCTTTGTCAGTTTTTCTGCCCACGAAACCAGAAGCCTATGTTACAACCCCATGACCTCACATTTCCACAAGCACCGAAGATCACAATTTGGCATGTCTTAGGAGAGTGGTGTCTGTAGTTATGGCTACCAGAAATCTTCCAGTAATTGAGTTTGTTTTAGTTTTATTGAAAGTTACAGTTTAGCAGAGCTGAGTCTGTACTGAACCAGGAGATAAAGTTGATCGTGGGGCTGGAAATGTCTTTAGCTCTTCCTCCTTTGAGAGACCATAGCAGTGGACTCTTCATCCTGCACTCTGGATTTTATTTTCTGCTGATTCATAACTTTGCTACTACAGTAACTATATTAGCTACACAAAGGTCTGTTAGCCAATCACTCAGCTGACTGAACACCAGCCTATCCTCTTATAGGATTTCAACCACCAGCTCTTAATTTGGTTTGGTTTTTGGATGACATCTCGCTCATCCGCCTCACTGCTCCGTGCCATTGCTGGCCGCTTTGTGCCCCGATGCCACTCTTCACCGCATTCGGACGCGCGCTGGTGTGTTACCCGCAGCCCAAGGTTAAGTTGAGTCTGTGTACGTTTGTCATGTGCACCTCTGAAGAGGAACACGGAAGGAATTTACCAACACACCGTGTGCCTGTCTGTTTCTTCAGTCTCTCACTCTTGTATGCCCCTGCGTGCATGAAAGTTCACCATTTTACACGGGCTTTCTGAAGAGGTGTCCTGTTGTATGGGCCATGTGTTAGGCAGGGTTTGGACGATGTTGGGACATGTGCAAGACCAGAGGCAAGTCTGCTGTTAATTCCACAGATGTCGCATGCTTACAAACTACACACAAACATTTTGTGAAAAGGGCCACAGTAATTCAAATGCAGATATACTGATGTACAGCTGCCGGTGTGAAAGTCAGAGCCTTACCATAAATGAAGAGAACACAGGAGAGAAATAAACAGCTTTCAGTATTGAGAATGAACCCTTTTTACAAAATGGGCATGTCTGTGAAAATGAGTCAGGGGGCTCTGTTCCTACTGCTGAGGGTTCTGTCACAGGAAGACCAGGGAAGGAGGGGTAATCCGGAAGTGCCAGGATAGGGTGATGGGGGCTCTGAAAAGAGAGAACTGGTAGGGTCCAGGCCTCTTCGAACATGGCCGATGTCTATATAGCAAGTACATTCAAACAAAAATGGTACTAGAGGAAGGAACTTTTCTGAATTGGGGCATCTTAGCACTTCAGTATTTTGTGTGTGTGTGTGTGTGTGTGTGTGTGTGTGTGTGTATCAACCTGGTTAAGTTGAGGTTCTTGGTGTATCTGACATTCATGCAACCTGTTCTCTGGGCAGATGATGGAAAGATCTTCCATGGCAGCGGAGTTGGAGATCCCTTTGGCCCCCGATGTTTTGAGGGAGACGTGATGGGCTGCGGTATAATGTTTCCTCGAGACTACATCCTTGATAGCCAAGGTTAGTTATCAGTTAGTTGGGGGAACGTCCTCTTTCTTGACGTACTTAACCTGATGTACTTAATCATTTATTGACTAATGACCCCTTTATGTGTTTTATAATTTCCAAAATTGGTTCTTTTCTGATTTCCTTTAAGGAGTGTGTCTGGTATTCAGTTCTTTGTGTTCTGTACGTGTGCACGCAGATGACAGCGATGAAGGAGATTTGATGGAGGTACGTCCCAAACAGAGAAGGGTCCAGAATGTGCTGTACCTGAACTACGAGGATGAAGAGGAGGAGGATGGCGAGGAGATGGAACACGAGCCAGAAGGCAGGAAGGTCATGGTGAGGTCACAGCCTTGTGGCAGTTAGACGTTCATCCTAGGAGTACAGAATGAGAGACTGCTGATGTGGCCTAAAACTCCAAGCTTCCAGAACCATCTTCTGCTCAGAGGCTAGATGCAGTGCTGCTAATGACCTAACAGTAAATGGACCTAATGTCACTTCTGTGCTCCAGCTATTGTGTGCACAGCACTTACTCCACCTACAACATATGCAGTCAGCAGAACTGGGGGATGGGCAGTTAGGTGACCTTGGACCAGTCCCAGATTATGGTGCCACCTTAGGAACTGGCTGCTGCGCTTGTCTGGGAACCATCTTCTATGTTTAACTTTGTGCCGTGCGTTATCGTCCAAGATCGGTCATGCTGCGTTAGATTAGTGTAGGCCTGCCGTTATTTCCTGTAAGGGTCTTCGGCAGCTATAATGTTCAGACAGGATTCCCACATTGTAGAATAATGATACACAGATGCAGGACCGGTCTGTGATGTTGAACATTAGCTGATGATATGGTAGTTAATTTAGCAGCCTGCTGCTTCAGAGCAGTTTCCATTTGTGTCAGAGTATGTGTACACAATTGTAAAGACCTGTTCCTGAAATGTCACAAAAATGCTCATTCTAAGTTAATGATACAGTAGCTGTAATAGAAGTAAAAATTCTTATGGTATTATGACTCACTATCGCCCTCTTGTGCCCGAACAGGTGTTCTTCACCCGAAACGGAAAGATCATTGGCAAGCGGGAAGTGGTGGTTCCATCCGGTGGGTTCTACCCTACTATTGGCATGCTGAGCAGCGGGGAGAAGGTGAAGGTCGACCTGCACCCCTTAAGCGGCTGAGCACAAGCAGTCGGGCAAGGGATGAGGGTGGGGGGGGGGGGGGCGCCGGGCCTGGCCCCCCCCCACAGGGCACCGACCCAAGGGGGGGGGGAC
>JAACJT020000069.1:1416436-1428568 GCA_009936485.2 Gymnarchus niloticus | reverse complement strand
GCAGGCTTCGAGAGGCGGTGGAGGACAGGGCGGCCTGGCGTGCTGTGGTCCATGGAGTCGTGAAGAGTCGGACACGATTGCGTGACTAAACAACACAACATGGATTGGATAATAGCATATTATCGGTTTCGATAGAGGTTTGAGGTATATTTATGAACATGATTCCTCTGTCATTCTCACGCTTGACAGTCATATAATATTTAAAATGACAAGAACTTCTTTCAAAAAGTTATATAATCCACAATAAAGTAAATGGTTTTGAGATCTAAAAAGACTTCTTCAGTTTACTGTATTTCCATAACTTGTTATAGATTATGTGGTTATTTGTTATTGAATGAGTTGGCCAACAGATGCCCTTGTTTCTTACATTTTTTTGTACTTCACCAAACCAAGTCGTATATACACACATGAATTGACAGACATGTTAGCCAGGATTGTTTAACTTTTTTGTCTGCTGTTATTTTGTTTCATTGAATGCTAACTTTGTTCCAGTACAAAAATAAAATAAAAAGTCCAAAAATGAAAGTTTCTTCTTTACACATAATGCTGCTGTTGTTTTCTAAAATTATCTTCAGGCACACACATTCACTTTTTTACTTGTATGGGAAAGCTATTCGGTATACTCTGGTTTGGAAATCTTGCGGGTCAGCACAATACCCAGCATGCATTGAATATGAATTATGAAAACTGTGGTGGATTTTGTTTTAACTGTGCTTTTTCATAGTTCTGTGCTATTAATCATGTCTTGTGATTAAATGAGTAAAAACTCAGTGCTTTCTCTCCTTTCAACCTCCTATGTCCTTCAGTGGAATATATACCAACCTTGATGAAACCACAGGATGAGCAGACCAGTGAATCACTTCTTGATCACACCGATGATCAGCTCTTCCTGACAGAAGTATTCAAAGTCATCCTGGAAGAAGTGCTTACTAAGGGTACAGATGTGACAGAGAAGGTTATGTTTGTTTAAGTTTCATCTTCCTTTCACTAATACTCCAGATATTTGATTGTTTTACATTTTAGCTGTTTCTTGGTAGTATGATCAAGCATTTAGACGTTAGATCTTTCCATGAGTATTGTACCACATTCAGTGCAATGCTCAGATTTTGATTGGTATGCTCAGGTTTGTGAGTGGCGGGATCCAGCTGAGTTAAAGCAACTTTTGGACCTGGAGCTGCGGGAGGAGTGTGAGAACCACCAGCGTCTGATGCAGCGTGTCAGAGATGTGGCTGTGTACAGCGTCAAGACCAGTAAGCCACATGGTCCCCACTGGGCAGGTCTTTTCTGGCTCAGGACGACCTCCTCCAGAGCTGAATCAGTCAGGCTTCTCACTCTGTTGAAAGTATCACTGTGTTCTGATTTCAGGTCACCCTCGCTTCTTCAATCAGCTGTTTGCAGGGGTGGACTACCATGCTTTGGCTGGACGGTTCCTAACAGAGGCGCTCAACACTAGCCAGTTAGTTTTTGGGGACACAGCAAACCTCCAGCTAACTGTCACCGGTCATTGAGGCTTTTGAAAGTAGAATTTGACTTTTATTTTGGTGCATCTTTCATCAGGAAGAAAGATATGCTAATAATGATCTAGATCTGAAAAAGAAGCCGTTTTATGAGTTGTCTATGTGAGGAGCTGGAGTATTTGGCTGGGTGTTGCGGTGAAATTCTCTTCATTCCCCATTTTCAAGGTATACCTATGAGGTGGCACCTGTGTTTGTGCTCATGGAAGACGTTGTGCTGTCTCAACTGCGCATGCTGGTTGGCTGGGCCAACGGCGATGGCCTTTTCTGTCCTGGTGGGTCTGTGTCTAACATGTACGCCATGAACGTGGCACGCTATCGGGCCTTCCCACAGGTCAAGCAGAAGGGGTTGTGGAGTGTCCCCCGGCTGGCTGTCTTCACATCACAGGAGGTGAAAGACGTACCCTGGGGGTTTGGATTCCTTAAATCCTCAATGTCATATTATACTTCTGAGGATCATCATCCTATTCATTGTAAAGGACAGCTTGAGCAGCTTGTAAACATGTTCCAAAATGCTATACGTGTTTATTTACCCACAGAGCCACTACTCTGTGGGTAAGGCTGCATCACTCCAGGGCATTGGACTTGAGAATGTATTCCTTGTGAAAGTGAACCAAAGGTACGTTTCCTCAAACATGTAGGAGTGCATTCTTCAATTTTGTTGCCTTAAGCTACTACACCTTGTTTAATTATGCACTGATCTCTGTATTATTACAGCATGACTCACACAGTACACATCAGAGGTGTACACTACATGACTGACTCTCTTACTATTTATTATTTGAACTTTCAACTATATAATTTTTTGTGATTACTGTAGCTGTTCTAGCATGTAGAAATGAGGCTTCTGTTGCAAAGCACACTGTGTGACATTTACTGTAATTACTACTTTGCCATTTTCTTCTCTCTCTGGTGATGTCACACAGGGGTCAGATGATTCCAGAGGACCTGGCTGAGAAAATCGAGTTAGCTAAGTCACAGGCAAGTCTTATGTCACTGCTATCCCTAGCCAGTGGATCGATACAACATTTCTCTAAGACTTGCCTGAGGCTGGATGACAGAGGGAGCTGCATAGTTCTAGTATGGGAGGAAGGAATTTGGAAATAATTTTTGTATTTGGTTTCGCAATAGGGTGGAAAGAGATGAAACCAACAGTCAGCCATTTTGGTTTCAACCCAAGGGAAGTAAACAGGAATCAGACTGTGCGGTACTGGAAGAAGTTAGTGAAGTGTTAAATCATTCCTCAGGAAGCATCATGGTTAAATAACATGTGCCTGTAACTGAAATGCTGTCAGTCAAGGGCCTTGCTCTTCAACCATGGTCATCCTTAGTGATGCCAGTAAATATCTGGCTAAATTAATAGGTAAACTCTGCTACCTGAACAGGATAAGTGGGTAGATGATGGATGGATGGATGGATGGATGGATGGATGGATGGATGGATGGAAATTGAAAGTCCCTTTACAGAAGTGTCAGCCAAGAAGCAAAATAACAACATATAGGAACAAAGGAGGCTCTAAAGCCCTGGAGGAGGAAAAGATGTGTTCATTTTCAAGCTTGAATGAAACAACTTCAAAATGAACGAGTTTCTTTTATGACACCCCTCTTCGTCTTGTTTAGCGAACTGTGCTTTTCTGGAAGTTCACATAAATAATGATGGTTTTTATTTATTCAGCTCTGATCTCCTGCTTCTTTCATTCTCAGGGGGCTGTGCCATTCTTAGTCAGTGCCACTTCTGGGACTACTGTACAGGGAGCTTTTGACCCGCTGGACCTCATAGCGGACGTCTGTGAAAAATATGGGGTGTGGATGCACGTGGACGTGAGTGATTATAACATCCTGCACAGGCAAACATACCTGAGCCTCTGAACTGAAAGTTAAGCAGAACATTTTGACTGGGCTAAAGTGAGACTTTGTGATTCATCAGACTTTTAGGTAAACGTGCATATATGTGGAAATGGCAAGACACAGCGGATTTTACACCAACGTGTCTGTAGTGGCAGCTGACACGAGTCCAGCGTTTTTTTTTTACCAGAGCTTTTCTTTAATGACTCACGACGAATGAAACGTGGTCAAGGGACAGGCATATGTCAAGAATGATATCAAGTAGTATATACACTAAATTGCAAATCCCAATCCAAAAGCAGGACTATAAGACAGGCAAGATTTTAAGAACCAGCAATTACTATTCAGAAATGCAAAGCCTTACTACAGTTCAACAAAGAACAAATAATGTTGTCATTCAGTGAGGCCCCTTGTATCACCCTTAGACTAATCATCATGAGATGGGCTGCAGGTGTCCCTTGTATCTGGTTGAAGCTGGAGGTGCCTGGATAGACATGGTCACTGGGAGTTCTTCATTTTTTTTTTTAAATTCACAGTACTGTACATAGACATACAAAATAAACACATATACATGTACAAAAACATACTGTACACATACACATAACTAATCCATACACACAGAACATACACATATATTTATGAATATACATGCACATAAACCTATACATACTGTACACATGTACATAATTACTAACACATATACATATATACATGCACAGAGGCCATGTTTTTTTAACCTTTTTTTTTCTTTTTTTGTTGTGAGTGTGTTAAACTTTGTTTAAGTTTCATCTTTCACTTATAATCCACATATTTGATTGTTTTATATTTTTAGCTATTTCTTGGTAGTATGATCAAGTGTTTAGATGTTAGATATTTCCATAACTGTTATATGCAGCAAGACACAGCAGATTTAAAGCCAACATGTCTTTAATGGCAGCAGGCACATGAGTCCTACGTTTTGAGGACATTCCTATACTGTGATCAATGAGTCAATATTCTGGTGTTTGAGCTGTCGATGTTCATGTGATGTGGAAGGAGTTTTCTTTACCAATATCAAGGATTGGCATTTTTCAGTTTTCCACTGAAGGTTTTGATGCATCGTATGGAACATGACATTGTTATAGGGATATGTCTCAGGGTTGTCACTTTTTAAATGGACAGCAACATTGGAAAGAGTGCCTGGTTAAGATGATTCAGTATAATCACTTGCAGGCGGCTTGGGGGGGAAGTGTGTTGTTCTCCAAGAAGCACAGGCATCTGATGAAAGGAATCGAAAGGTAAGAACCTGTTCGCTATAAGACAGAGGAGAAGGGGGGCCACATAGAAAGGTATTCAGCTGTTGCAGTGAATTCTGTCCTTATTGCAGTTGAATTGTTTGCACCTAGGGCAGATTCAGTAACGTGGAACCCACACAAGATGCTCCTCACGGGCTTGCAGTGCTCTGCTTTCCTACTCAAAGACACCACGGTAAAATGTGCCTCGGCCCGTCGGCCTTCCGGCACCATATGAATTGTCACTGAAAAATGATCGTTCTCCTCTGCCGCCCAGAATCTGCTTAAGCGCTGCCACTGCGCCAACGCCACCTACCTGTTCCAGCAAGACAAGTTTTACGATGTGAGCCTGGATTCGGGAGACAAGTCCATTCAGTGTGGCCGCAAAGTTGACTGCCTCAAACTCTGGCTGATGTGGAAGGCGGTGGGCACACGGGGCCTAGAGGAGCGTGTGGACAGAGCGTTTGAGAACACCAGGTACTGTGCTAATGGCCACACAAAAGTTTTGCCTGCTCCGATCAGGCTTAGCTCGTCTTCTTAATACACCCTTGAGCCTTCAAACCTTTGTTGTACTTGCATTTCTCCAAGACAAAATAAGCACTGTTTTACCTCTCATTACCATCTATCAAATCCAGGTATCTTGTGGGCAAGATGAAAAAGAGGGAAGGATTTCAGCTTGTGAATGAAGTGAGTAATGTGGTTTCCTATAAATCAGACTACAGTACAACCTGATAGGAACCCCTTTTCAAGCTTCTGACAGAATCCAAAGACAAAAATCCCACGATTTTATGATGTTATGAAATGCTAGTATTCAATTCAATTCAATTTTATTTACATAGCGCCTTTAACAAGAAGCACTGTCACAAAGCGCTTTACATAACCCCGGGCCCAGAGTCCCCAGAGAGTAAGCCAATGGCGACAGTGGCAAGGAAAAACTCCCTCAGAAGGAAGAAACCTTGGGAGGAACCAGACTCAAGGGGGATGCCCATCCTCCTCTGGCCAGCACCGGGCAGGACAAATTAATTAATACAAATAAGAACAATGTTGTAATGTTCTTGTACTTGTAGTACTCTAGTGTTTTTTTTTGTTTTGTTTTAACAGTAGTTCTCTAATGTTATTAACAGCCAGAGTTTGTGAATGTCTGCTTCTGGTTCATACCACCAAGTTTGCGGGGGAAACAGAACTGTTCCGAATACCAGGAAAGACTGTCCAAGGTTAGAGTTAAAGCACATGCTGTTGGAATGCAGATGCAATAGTGGGAAAATTATTTTCAACAGCTTCATGATTTAAAAGAGTAAAATGTGTGACATCCTTACTCAAGGCAGGGCCTTTGTTTTTAATGTTTTAGTTATTGTGTATTGAAAAAATCTGGAGAAATATCCACATACTGCATGTCCACAAGTGCAGACATTTTAGCAGTACCTCTTTTTTCCTTTAGGTGGCACCAGTCATAAAGGAACGCATGGTGCGTCAGGGAAGTATGATGGTAGGCTATCAACCCCAGAGCAAACGAGTCAACTTTTTCCGCATGGTGGTCCTCTCCCCACAGATTTCCCTGCAGGACTTGGACTTCTTTCTGAATGAAATTGAGCAGCTCGGGGTAGACCTGTAAAAGTTGGATAGGAGTATGGGTGATGAGTCATTTAAGATTCTTAACTTACAGCCAAAAGTTTACCAGTGTGGGTCTAAGGAGGAACAATGTGTTGTACCTTTTAAAAACGTATGTTACCTAAATCTCGGAAGTAAATTTCATGGTGCCTAAACTAGAATAATTTCTACTAAGCAAACCATAATTAATAATAGTTCACAATGTTTTTACTTAATCTTATTCTGTAGAAATGTATTGGTGCTCATGTGTTTCGAAATGTCAAAGGTTTTTTGGACATCTGTATATTAAGTCTGGCACACAGTAGAACTTCAGAAATAGTGATGTAGCTGGAGATACTTATTCTGCATTTGATTTATCTAATAAACCAGATCAATTTTCCTCTGTGGTGTATTCCTCAGAGGCACACCCGCTTTGTCTGGTCATGATCTTTGATAGACCTGAAGAACCTTTTTCCTGCTATTTATTCTTCCTTCATAGATTTCTTTGTTTATTTCCCGATAGCATCATTATTCCATCATTTTCCCAGTTTGGATTCACTTCCACCATTTCTCCCATTTATTCTAAATTTCAGTTATGTAGATGTACATTATGAAGCTTGAGGAAGAGAGCATCATAAGTCAAACGTTTTTCCATGTAAACATATGCTGTATATAGTATGGTGATAATAATCATAATACTGCTAATCACAACTAACTATCCAACCTCCAACTTCTTGCCCTGACCGGGATTGTGGGGGCTTGAGCCAAGCACCTAACTGCAAAACTTGATTTTCTATACAAATATTTAAGGAATCTTTCAGTAAAATTACAGAAGAAGCCCTCCGTAGATAGACATGATATGAGAAACCCAAAACCAACCAAAGTTTACAACACATATTGATTATGACTGATTTTGCTTTTTTAAAGATTGTTTTTATTTAGTGTAAAATTTGATATTGTTTGATGAATTTGATATTTTGGCCCTAGCAAATTGTAATTGTGGATATTAATACATTTATGCTGTGTTCCAGTGATCGTAAATGTAACTTTCTGATAAGAGGATTTATTTTAGGAAACAGTGCATTCCTTTGTACCTAATAGCTAAAAGGTACTTTAGTTCTAAAACAAGTTATGTAATTAGATACAGGGGACCTGGCGTCTAATCACACATGGTTAGCAACATCCAATTGGTGAGTGTAGTAAATGGACGCATCACAGTACTGCTGGCTCAAACCAAAATGGAGGGGCCCTAAGATCCAGTAATACTGTAGCAGACACACAGAAAGCACCCCTTCCCCGCTCCACCTCCAACTCCCCCAACGCGGTCACGTGGCAGCCCTCTCCCCGGGGAGCACTTCCGGTAGCGTTTCCTGTGTTTGTAAACTGAGGGAAAAACTGGAACTCGAGGGACAGGCTGAAAAAATATATATAATAATAATTTTCGAAACACGAGGAAACCAGCAAGGTAAAACAGTTATATCCGACGTTTGCCAGTTCCGACCGTAATGTACCGGGGGGTGTTGGCGGTTGGGCTCGAATATATAAACGTAGACGGGGGGTTACGCGGTTGTAATGAAAGAAACGCGACCCACACGACTAGTTGCGAAGCGGGGGAGTATGCGATGGGCGACCGGAGCATCACACCAATCCCCACCCCCACGGATTTAGAGAAAGGAGCCCCCCGCTTGAGCCGCTCGCCGGCTATGCCCCGGGCCTCCGCTCCCCGTGCCGGGTTTCGCTAAACTTCAGCGTGTAGCCGCTGTAGCTAAGGCGCTAGCCCCGGCGCCTGGTCCTGATAGCCAGCTAGCATGCTAACATGCTAACCAGTCGGGAGGGGGTTGGGGTGCATTGTTCTTTGACTGTGTGTGCATAACTAAACGGGACGACAAAATAAAACCTCATTTTCCCCTTTTGCTTTTTAAGCACGACTTTCTCAGGCATGTCCTAGTAATAGCCGGCTTAAGGGGATGTTTCATTTTAACGTTTAAATAGTTAACTTTCGCATTAATAGCCAGTGGATTTTATAGGAATTGCGTTTAATCTATCTGTTAATAAGACGGATAAAGTCCACGTTTGAAAGGAGTTTAAGGATCGGTTCAGTGGCTGTGGGTCGGACGATGGGTGAAACCGAGCCGTAGTGCCGAGCTTTCTACGCTGTGTCAAATACACCTTATTTCACGAAACTTATCTGTTACGTTCCAACGCTAAATAGTAATATCAGTAATAATTAGAGTCTTCGCCTTACTTTGCTTATTTAAAAAATAGTCAAATATTTGTTTTGCCTTTAAAATCTATGGGATGTAACGTTTGTGTATCGCGCCTGATAACTTCATGAAGATTGCCAATGTGTAGCTGGGAATTGGTGTTTACTAATCACTAAGTATCTCTTCAAAAACTCTCCCCTTCCTCGTTTGTTGGACTTTATACGTAATAAAACACACGAGGAATTCAAAAGACTTGCTGTATATATGTGGCTGATTTACTTAATCACCGGAGGTCCACACTATATTATTTTTGGAGAGACTGCTGTGATGTTGCTGCCTTGAGAAAGGTGTTTAGTTCTGTGCCACACCCAGACACACACATTTAACCCAGTGTTTGGAATGTCTAACAAATTCAGGGCTGTTCAATAGTTCACGCAGGATGAGGTGTATTTGCACAGGAATCGTGTTTCATTGCTGCTGATTCCATCGTAGCTTAAACTGGTGCTGAACTTGAATGTATGAGATTATGCCCTGTTTTCACTTTAGGTTTTAGGCCATACCCGAGCATTAAGTATTGGGGAACACGGCTCGAGTGGCTATGGGTAAGGCCCTGGTTTTAGGGTTGCTATATGATTATACTAAAAAAAAAAAAAGTACACAGAAATCACTTTTGTACTGCAAGTATACGGAAGACAAGCACCTTAAAACTTTCATGTAAAGCTTTCTTTACATAAGGAATACCTTAAATGCTGCAAAAAAGATCTGTGATAGCTTAAAGTTGAAGCAACTCTGTAGTGTTATGAATTAAGTATTTGACAAGATGAAGGTCATTCCTTTGTAATTCACAAAGGAATTACGTGGCGGAATGCAGTAACACTCATTTTTTGTACCCGTACAATTTGAGTTCACTTAGATGCCATTCATTACTGCAAAGCCTTGACACGGCACGGATGAATTTAAAACATAACCGTCACCTTATGGAAAGGACTAAACGGATTAAACAAATCTGACTACTGAAATGTCTTTCCACTATATACTGTTTTTTTTATTTGCCCTGTCTGGTTCACTGGACAAAAAGTTCCTGATTTATATCATCAGTGTATTTTCCTTAAAAATTGACAATGTCCTTGTACTCAAATCCTTGTTTTGCAGTATTTATTGCATTGCAGTGTCAAAGATTCAGCGTACCTCTGTGTTCCTGGATGGATGGGGGGGGGGGGGGCACAGAACCTATAAATTGCTTAGTGGAGTCTCCCTTTTTAGTGGCATATTCATTCCCTGCACACAGCACTGGAAGTACAGTGATGCCGGCATTAAAAGGGAGGTGCCCACAGAATCAGTAAACTCATCAGGTGTTCAAGGTTAGCCACAGGTTTGGCCTGATTAAGAAGCTTATCCTGCACGTGCACGCACAAATATTTGTCTTTATGGCTTTTGGGGATGAAGGAAGGATCTTTTGTTAAAAAAAAACAAAAAAAAAAACAGCATTTTTAGTTCTAATGTGTTTTCCTCATAGTGCGGAAGTTCTGAAGGATGGTCTTGCCAGTAATCCAAGCTTCTAAAGCATGCATATAAAAATGTTAGTCTGAAGAAAAGTGCTTTGCTACCCACCACTGCTGTTGTTTTGTTGTTTTATTTTTATTGTCACAGTAATGATTCTCCTGTGAATGTGAGCATAGAATGAGGAATCATTAAAAATTTAAGTGATACATTTTTATCAAGTCGATTGCTGCAAGTAACTGAAGATGGTTCCGTCGTTATTTAATCACACGTACTGGATTGGTTTGCAGAATAATTGTGCTGGTAATTGTTGCGTAAAGTGTGATTAAATTCATTTGCCTTGATTGTTGATAACAAACACAATTTTAGGGATGGTTTGTGTTAAATTGGCCTTGACATGGTGTCTGACCCATGGAAATGAGCCTGTGCCATTCAGAGCAGCAGCTGGATGGGGCTTGGCCATGTAACATTTATTTAAGTCTGATTCATGTGCCTGATGAAAGTCATGGCTGCTTCATCATCAGGGGACTCCTAGCAGTTTTTCTCTCCAGCAAAAAACTGACTTGGTGCCTTTTGTGTTGTTAAATGTTATACCTATTTATTAGGAAATTGATTAAATCCTTTTTGTAGAATAGTCAACATATGAGTTAGAGTGGAAGCGATGGGATTGTTTTCCATCGGAAGGAGCAGTGTGCTTTGTATTGTGTCATGATGATGGCTGGTTACTGCTAAAAAAGTAAGGGGCTGTAAAATCTGTGCAGAAAGATTTTAGCCACGTTAATCTGTGTAGGTCTGTTGGGGTGTTTGCATCAGAATGTAAATGTTGACACTGATGGCTGATATGACAGGTTATTGTATATAATACTGTTGATGTAACTTGACTTTGTCTTGTAAAGTGTATTGTACACTTAGAATTTAGGGTTTAAATTAGTGTGTGTTTTTCCTTTTCTCTCCTCCTCGCAGAGTGAAGTGCCAGATGACTGGGTTTGGTAAAATCTCCTAACAGACAACCATAGTGTGACCTCTACCCCATTGCCTTGTCCCCTCCCCCACCCTGATACATAGTAACCACGGCGATGACCCACCTGCCCAGCAGCTCAGTCCGTGACCACATGAAATGGGTCAGTATTTTCACACCATTTAAGTAGTACTTTTTTATTATTATGAATCTTAGGTTTGTTGTGGACCTGGTTTTCACAGGCAGGACTGCTGGGCTGTGAGGCTGTCCTCTCGAGCATGGCCCTGATGCAGGCCAGCTCCATGGCTGGGCAGAAGAAGATGATGTCCCCACTGGGCCATGGACAGAGAGAGAGTCCAGAGCGTGCTCCGCAGAGTCACATGATCCTGCCATCCGGAATGAGTTGCCCGCCCCTGGTGAGCATTTGGGAGCTTCTGGTAATGGGAGACACGAGGCTTCCAGACCCTCTGTGGATGGAAATACTGTACGCTGTCAGTCACTTCCTGGTTTAAAACGTTGTAAGCCTGTAAGACTGATTGATAATCTGTGATTGACAGTTTGAGACCCTCCCACCCTGGATTTTGATTGCTTGCCTCTCTAATTACACCTCCTGTAAATAGAAATGTACCTTCTGTAGATTTTTTTTTTTATTAGTGATGGCTTTAAAATATTGCCTTCATGGAGGAAGTGATGTAGGTAGTATTAATTTAAAAATGGAATCTTAGAGTTTTTTTAATCATTATTGCTATGGTGGTAGGAGTTCTAATTGTTAATGAAAAATTTAATTTTTCTATGAAATGTTGAATGATTGGATGCTTCTGAAGATATAAACATATTAAACGAAGAGGGTTAGCTTGTAAATAAATTGAAAAGGATGTTTCCTGCCTTGTTATGAAAGCAAAAATAATTTTTGCAGGAATTTGATTTGGTTATTGACAAAATATTAGATCTGCCTCATCTGAAGCATACTCTTTGTTTGCTGTTATAAAACTGTATAGTTTATGGTGTTTTCCTCCTGATTTGTGAATTTTAAGGTGTTTCTTTCTCACCCTCTTCCCCTAACGTGTAGCTCATCCGCAAGGAAGGAGACTTCCACTCATCCCGGCTCCTGGACGACAAGGAAATGCGGGAGAGTGAGGACTCACAACTGAAGAAGAAGAACAGGAAATCAGGAACGCCCTGCAAAGTAAGGGGGGGGGGGGGGGGGGGGGGGGGGGTGGGGGGGAGGAAGAGGGGGGGGGGGGGACGGAAAGG
>JAACJT020000069.1:1377708-1399975 GCA_009936485.2 Gymnarchus niloticus | reverse complement strand
CCTCAGACCTTCTCACGAACGGACCGGCTGCTGCGGCATCGACGGCTCTGCGGGGGCCAGGGGGTCCCCGGTGTTCCGGGGGTCCCAGGGGCCCCCAAGGCGGGGAGCCAGCCATGCTATGAGCCCAGACCATACCCCCAGGAGCCCCCAAACCCTGCAGTTGCCTGGAGTGCCCTGCATCTTCTCTCAGGTCGCCTGCCGATCTGAACATTCTTACCTCCGTCCTGGGAAAACATGACATGCAAAACTATAAGGCAGAAAGCCACAATTTCCTGGTCCACAGTGATCTCGCAGCTTTAGTCATAAATGCCAGAAATTGTTTAATATTATAATTATTTTTAACGTTAAGTTTTTAAAGATTATGTTTCACCCAAATTGACAGCCTCCTCAGAGTGTAGCTAATCTGTGCTCTTCCTAATCCTGTCCCTGCCTGCTCAGCTCCCTTCTCATCCTGCTGCTGTGCAGGGGGTTTGATTACAGGCAGGGGGAACAAAAGGCAAGCCTCAGCAGCAGTAATTCACAGGTGTGAGGAGCCACAAGGTGCAGGCAGCCTGTGAGTACCTGCTGGCTGATCTTCTCCCCCTTCCATGATAGAATCAATTGAAAGTAGTCTGTTGCTGTGAGTTCCAAGTTGCATTGACCCCAGTCCAAATTTGAACTGGCATCAAATTTCATCTGTAGGAGTACTCAAAACAATTGCTTTCAAAAAATGTGTTCCTATTTTCCAATTTGGTACATTTAATGGTTGTGCTGGTAATGAAATATGTCCTGGGGGGGTTGACTGATTTGATTGTGCAAGAGGTGACTGTCTAATTGTGATACTGATGAAGGTAGGACGAATACACAGACAACCTAAAAAGTATGCTTTGACAAAAAGGGCATCATGAAATTACACCACAGATTGAAACTGATGATTCAGAACATAACACAGAAGGAAATGTCAGACATGAATGTTCTGTTTATTAAACAGCGATAAAATGAGAAAGTGTCGAGTCATTCAGACTTTATATATGCTTTTAATGTGTTTCCATTGTTTATCTATACAAACATTGCCATTGTAACTGATAAGCTTTGCATTTTATTTCTCTAAAGTTTTGAAAATGACATTTCAGGACTGGAGTTCTGTTAGTTATTTGGCGTGTCAGTCTGTGTTTAATAATGCCTCGGGCATGACTGAAAAGTCTCGTGTCATAGGAGGAAGCTGAATTGGATCATTTTGTTTCACTATTTGAGAGACAGACCTTCAGAATCTTCACTCGCAGATCCTTTGCTTACATGCTTTGAATTGCTGTAATTCTGTGTTTAAGGTAGGAAAATGACGTTCTGAGAGTGAATTGTGTATTATGGTGTTTAATAGTGAATTTAATTTGAAAACTGACTATCCTTTCCATGGTTTGTAATGTGTAATATTCTAATCTCTGTTTGCGTCTTCATATCTTGGTCTGGTCACTGCTTTTCGGATACTTAAGCTGACTGGTACTGTCACCTTTAAGTGGGTGGTGGTTCCTCAGTACTTCAGAGATGTCAGTGGTTATTTGGCTCCTTTCGAGAGAATTTATAGACTTGTGGGTCAGTGATGTCCTACAGGTGTCGCCAAGTGTGACCCGCTGTGGTGCTGCCAGGTCACCTTTAAATGCCACATGTTGGGCTCTCTTGTGTCAGATCTTGTGGGAATTGAACTCGACTTGTTGAGCACGGACGCTTTCAGATTGAGGGTCACAATATGGAAGAGAGACAAGGGTAGATGGGGGGTGTCCTTTCTGTATCCTTTGTATCATGATGATTATGTTAACAAAAGTCAATGATCTTGGTTTTCTAGTCTATTTTTAAACACTGGAGTATAAAAACAGTTAAATAATGGGTGTATTCAATTCTTTTTAAACTGTTATTTTTTGTCTTAAGTAACAAATTGTATCTTTTTTAAAAAGACAAACACGTGACCAGTACTTTGATATTAGTATTGTTTTAGTAATTTAAGATTTAAAGTGAGTTTTGTTGCCGGCGATGGAAGGTTGGGGTTTGGATGTAGTACCTCATCGAATGGTAGTTTTCATACTGCTGTCCCACCCCATTGTTAGTTAATGGGTCTTGGTAGGAATTATAGAAAGCAAATATGTATAGTATACCAGTTAAAAGATAGTGGGTTTTTTTGTTTTTAATAGTATTGCATGCAGATTTTTGCTAAATAGATATGAATTCTTTGATTTGGTAAAAAAAAAAATATTTGAGTAAAACTTTTTTATTGTTATCATGATTACTGTTGAAACAGATAAAATAATATGTACTCTTAAGACCCACATTTATGTTTTATGGAGCAAAAAGAAGAGTTTCCCTAATAATAAAATGAATTACTTTTTAAGACTTAATTTGTATTTTTCATCACTAAACACAATGTACAGCCTTGTTCTTGTTCATTCTGAGAACTATACACCAAAGAACACTGTTTTCGTAATAAAATGGTAATTTTCACGTTTCCTTTCTTGGTGTTTGTATCACCCTTTCCTATTTACCAGTTTCCGGTGAGCAAGCTGTCCTATTTTACACCAAGTTTTACATTGTTACACGAATTACATGATAAATTAGAATGTTTAATTTAAAAGTTTTTCAGTATTTACAAGGTTTAGAGCCCGCGTGATCATATGAAAAATAATACTGTTAAAGGTTTTAATCCGGCGAACAAGATAATTTTCCAATACGAACAGAATATGAAACATCCCGCCTACACTGCTAGAAGAAGATACTGGACGCCATGGAACAATCAGAGCTTGGGGCTACTCAGAACAGACAAAATGCTGCCGAACAGAATCGTAGTGGATCTGTTGTGAAACGTAGTTAAATAAATGCTAATGCAACTGCAACAGAAGCTAAGGCGTACTCTAATGGTAAAGACACATATGCTCAAATTAGCTGCAGAAATTGAGCACACAGACAAATTAGCTTTCCCTAACGTTATTAAGTCGGATGAAAAACGCGATTGCGTACTGAATTTTAGATCTGGTGTATTTTCATGTGTTTTCTTCCTTCATTACTACTTGGTGAGTAACTGTGGCGATAAACTGCATTGAATGGCAGCTGTAGGGCCCCTTTACTAAGATGAAAGGCAGGTGACATTCTGGTCACTCGCATTGTCAGTTTCCCAGCCGATATTGTTAATCACATTTTGATACCACTAATTATGTTTATCTAATTTTTTGTTACAGTAGCCTATATAAGGAACACCTCTGATCCTGTTGAACAGCGGCTCCCAAACATTCTTGGTTCTCAGTGCCCCTAATGTCTCAGTAATTTTTCCACAACACCCATAAGCCAACAAATGTTGAGTATTGGTGAGTTTCCCTAAAACGGTTTTTAAAATCCTGCGGCGGCCCAGTGAACACAATATGGAAACCTCTGCTTTAGAAGATGAAGATGTTTCATAAGGCATTGCAGTCTGTCCATTACAAGTTACTTATAATCAACCGCTTTGTGGATTCAGAATATATCCTGCTATTCTACTTCCTACAGATATGAGGCTTTGTTAATGTATTCCAAGGTTACTACAGATCGGTTTTTTTGGTCCTGCGTATTCAAAATGAAATTGTATGCAAGTTAGCCCATTGACTGAAATGAGTCTGACACTAATGATTTTCAGCATATCCCCGAAAATTGAGAAAGTGTATTCCGCTAGGGGGAGTGCTTTCGCGTAATTCTAAGAACATAAAAAATCTACTTAGAAAGATCACTTTAAAATGAAGGGCCTCAATTAATTTCTACCAAGTGTTTTTACTGCTAATCGTTATTCGTTTTCATTCATAAAGTATCAGAATATACACACATTACTTAAAAAGTTTAAAAGGAGTTAACGATGGGAATTTTGTGTAGAATAGATGTTATTTCTGTACATGTTTAAACAAGGGGACAACAATTATCAAGGGGAGTCATTTAATAATTGCAAGTCAGAAATGATGTGATATGTCAATACTGGAGCACCTATGACATATATGTATATAAACGTATATAATTCATGAAGCAGAACACAATTCTTTTTAAAAGATTAACAAAAACGCATTTGAAATTTAATAAAGTGCATTTTTACTAGTCTACGCATGATTTGTTTCAATGACAAGTTTTAAAGCCAAAAACATTTTATATTTAAAGTTTTGTCAGTTTAATTCGATGATTTTATACACCATTGAAAGTGGCGCACTCTGATATAAAGTTATATACAAACACATTTAAAGTATTGACTTTGTATGATTCAGCTGAAAAGTATATGAATACAGACACGTACTATGCAAAACCATAACAAGCAAGCTTAGTAATAAATAGTCCATAATTTATTTTGTCTTGGTTCAATTTCACTTCTGTGTATTCACACCGTGATTGATGCAGCGCAAATGACGTGTCAGCAATGTTATTAAAAGTATTACTCGTTTATTAGGAGGTCATAGCTCACCGCTTTAAATTTATAACGAAATATATATTGAAAAAGAAGCAAATGGAGCAGTATTTGACTGGTGGTAGACAATGCACTTCAGTTTGGCGTTTTGGTATTTTAGTACAAGACAAAGCAGGCGAGTCCTCGTGTAGGAATATCCACAGAGAACCGCGGCGAAATCGAACCTCTGCAGCCCCACCAGGATACGATCGTAACGAAATCAAAGGTAGGGAGTGCGATGAGATCAGTCCTGCCGACTAGAGTGCTTAAATTGCACCTCCAGGGAAACACGGACCCGAAACCTGCCTGATTTACTACACCTTAGGGGCTCTGTGCACTTAAAGTGTCATTTTAAGAGAAGAAAAAGCTGTTAGGCCTGAGGAGGAGAAATCAATGTTCCACCAAAGTCATCTCCGGTGCCCTCCCTCCACGAGTTTATCTCCACTTATCTTATCTTATCTCGTGGTTCGGACGTACGCTGTCCTCTATTTTGAAACTGGTTTGAGAAGCGCATTATTCACTCTCTACACAATCAAATTTCAGACGAACTTGTAAATAAAGCAAATTTATAATATCTGTCATTCGAGGAGAAGTCGTACGCCCACAAGGATGTTAACTGCTGTGAAATGCCCTGTGTGTGTCGTGAGGGGTCTGGCTGTAGTATTTAGTGCCCTGTGTATCTCATTCTGCAGGTAAATCCTTTACGTTAAGCCAAGACATCAAACTCATCTAAAGTCACAGCACGGTCTCAGTTCAGTTTCGTCCTGAAAACATGAGAACGCACAATACACGAAGTTATCATTGTTCTGATCCCATCTGCTCAGAACACCTTGCCTATCAGAAATTCAAGGCCAGTCAGCTAATTTTAATTATATTTCAGTCGGCGTTCTGCATGGCACGTCTTCTCTTTTTCCTCGCTTTGACTGAATCCAAATACCGTGCTGGCATCAATTCCACAGCTCCATAAAATCCCTCTTCTCCAGATAGTCTCCTTTTCTAAAGTCACAAGAGGCGTTCTCGACGTTTAATTGAGAAATACATCAGGCGCTCGTTCAGTGCTGCAATCTCCTCATTTTATCTGTCGTGACTCTACCTTTGCTTTAATTAACGGCGATATTTAAGAAAATGGATGTATGACCTGATATGAATGTGACCTTCGGTATCATGTAGCCTGCATCAACCGTGATCGCTCTGTCAAGCACAAATGTATACACGACACATAATTTAAAATGTGCTTATATTTAAATGATTAAACACGCCCATCCATCCATCCATCTTCACATTGCTTAATCATCCCCCACACAGAGATCTATACTGTATATATACAGAAGTACTTATTAATTAATGAATGATACTTTGTAATTACAATATGATAAATATCCATACTTGGCAAATAAGAACATTAAACGTGTAGCTTTAGACAAAAAGAACAATACCCAGAATACCTTTATCAATTAAGATACCAGAAAGTGTGAACTGATTAAAGCATGCACAATAAATTCAAACAGCTATTTCAATCATTTTATGTAATATCAAAGCATATTATAACCATTCCTCTCTCGTTCTTCAATTGCTGTTGTATTGATTTCATCTGGGATTAATATTGAGGCATTTTGGAAAATAATATTGATAACATTTTCAGTGTGAAGTCTTTTGAGGTCCAGTCTAATGAAAACATATATAATCTAGACATATTCTTGAGAGAAAATTCCCAAAGCAATAATTTTTAATGCTGTGCCATGAAATGAGAAAAGTGTTTCACACTTGAGAATAAGGGCATCTCAAGGGATGGAAAAAGGGCAGCCATTTTGGATCCTCCATTGACTGCTGCAGCTGGCTCACAGACAAAATGGCTAACAGCAGAGCCAATTCAGACCTGTCATGCTTACCGCTTCTTATGCTTTTTTACACAAATAGCATTTTAGTGAGGAGTTCAGCATTCTCTCCTTTATCTTCACTTAATGACCAGTGATATGCCTAAATGAAGAGGCAGCCAGAATATTCAGATTAGATCAAGGAAGAAAGACACAATGTAAAATGATCACCTTCAAGACATTATTTCTCAGAGTAAATAAAAAAGAATGCTTAGGCTCAGAAAATACATGCTTCCCAAGATTAGTGTAATTTCATTAATATTCATGTCTTTTTAAACAGTATTTATAATTTAAATTATAATAAATTTGTTATATAATAAAAAGATTTGTTTCAAATAGTTGCAAAGAATAGGATGAATATTTTTTATTATACTGCATCCATTGACAGCTTTACTCACAAAATCATATATATTTTATTGTCTGTGCCCTGGAGACTTTGTCTGGTTAACCGAGCAGCAGCAAATAAATACAGTATGTAGGAATCAGTGTGGGGCAGCAAATAACTGAAATATGATACATTATATGAACTTGTATTTTAGACAAACAAGACAACCTACCACAGCAGAGGAACCATTTGAGAGATACTGTGCTAGAAAGCACTAGTAAAATATTTTTATTGATACACCAATTTTGTCTCCTTATTTTCTAAAACACAAACAAAGAATGGCCTACTGGACCCTAATATGACACAGGAGCTGATGGGTGGTGTCTAAGGACCACCAGGCAAACTTTAAAACTGATCCACATTTCGTTTGATCTTTGTACATCAAACTGTAATGGACAAGAAAATGCCCAACTTCAGCCACTACAATAGCGAACTTCAGACACACAGGACACATTGAACTGTGTTTTGCCCCACGCATGAAATAAGTGCAGTTACAGAACACCTCATCCTCTGAGGCTTGTCAAGGGGACATAAAAAACCACCACAGGTAGTGTTTGGCGGCACAGTGACCCCCCCAAGGTGCATTCTGGGAAAGAATCCTATTAACAGGTCGGAGGACCTGGTGTGAAAATCACCTTTGTCTTCTGATGTTTGTTTTTATTTTTTTATTTTTTAGATGTGGCCATAAACACACCTTCAACTAGGCAATGCCTCATGAATCTTCTGAGCCTCAGACAACACACGCTATCTTGTTTAGGATTAGCCACTCATCCATTATATAAATAGACTTTATTACACCACTGCTGCGACTTCTTAATTAGTGCGGATGTGTGAGCTCCACAGAGGGATGGTGCATGGAACTGTTAGCACTGATGGATGATTGTCGCACCTCCTTTCAATAGGTCAGTCTTTATTCCTGACCCAGCAGGTTTTCAGTGGTCTTTCTGCCAAATCATTCTGCCACTAGGAAAATTGGTAAAATTTTTCTAGATGATAGAATATTTCATGAGCATTGTGCAGGCTTCTGAAGCTGTGGCTGGTCCGGATTCTCTTCCTTGATTCAATTTGTATGTCACGAGTTGGATTCAGGAATGTTCTTCATCCTCTGCGCTATCTCCTGGACTAACTTTCAGGTTACTGTAACTGATAGACGGGTGAAAAGATGACCCGTGCAGAAGGAAGTGTGCAGCTGGCCAGAAACGCAATAAGCAAAATGAATCCGTGCTGCACTGTCCCGCTGCTGAGACTGACATGCAAAAAGTCATACACTGTGCAGCTATTTTACAGAGAAGCTGGGTGGAGGCTGAGAGCAGGATGCAGACTGAACAGAGGCTCACTGTGGGGAATCCAGCTGGACCAAAAATCAACATCCACCATAACGCAGTACAAACCATATTAAGCAGTGGCAGTTCTTTGCTATTTAAACTGCAATTTAAATAGCAAGTAGTAAGACGGAAAAAAGCCTTTCCACCGCTTTTCAAGTTACATATGATTTATACATTAAATTTTCTGAATTGAACATTTATACAAGTTGTATAAGTTAAAAGCCTTTGAGTATGAATGCACAGAGTCCTGTTTCAACACAGATCACTGTCAGGAATTATGTTCCCATGGTTATTAGTATTTTCATGGTCTGTGATAATGTGCATTTTATCCAGCTGCCTTTTTTGAAAGTCCTAGGGCACCCTCTCCCCTGAGACATCTGTAAATCATTATGTGAATGCTCTGAACCCAAATACCACAGGAGACAGACAAACTGCACACAGCACATAGAATGTAAGCTTAGGTATTTGTGCATTCTGGGAGTATAGATGTGGACTTTCATACTTTCAGATATGTGCATATCCTCTCTCTTCCTCTCCCTCTCCCTTTCCTCTCCCCTCCCTTCTCCCTTCATGATGCCAGGTCCAGGCATACCAACCTTCCCTCAGGAGCAGGAGTTTTATGACTGCAACCTGACACCGCTTCTGTGTTCCATCAGCGAGGGGGCTGTAACTCACTTCAAAGCCAAGCAACAGCGAATCACAGCGTATCAATAAATTTGCCTGTCAGACTTCGACCAACAGGAGTGCAGCATTAATTCACAGTTGTCAGCTTGGCGGCCAGTGGTGGGACGATGGCAGTAAATCTGTCAGGAGAAGGCCTGTTAATGGGCAGTATGTTACTGCTGGGGAATCCATGGAGAGGGAGCTTCGGGGGGATGGGGTGAGTGAGAGAGGGAGAGTGAGAGAAAGGTTTCAAAATGAGAAACATTTCAACAAATAATGTGGATTGCTTTTTTCTTTGGGTGTCAAAATTGCCAGATGCAGAATTTGGAGCCAACAATCCCATAAAATGTGTTAATTGAACAAGACCAAACATGACCACAAAAAAAACCTTCATGGCTGCAGTCAAAATAGATGCAAAAAATGCTACATCAAAATAACTAGCTGCAATATTTAAAAAAAATGTGATAGTGGTCATATATTTGGAACTTTTTTTTTATTTCGTATTTGCCTTTCCTTACTGAGTGTTGCATGCACCACCAGAGAGACAAAGCCATATAAATTCGTGCAACCCAGATCCTTTTCATTGCCACCGTTTTCAGGGTGTCACTTTAATGTCAACAGATTTCTGTAACGTGTCATCTAACAAGTGTACCGGAACAGACGTTTTTATTTACTGGCCTGAAAATCGACGTTCCTGAGTAGGGCATCAGTAAACTTGAGGACTCTAATGTGTTCAGATCAATACCATTATGATTTCAATCTTTATCTTCTTTATCAGATTCAAATCGTACAGATATTAAATTCCCACGTCAGTAAAATCCTACACATAGTAACATATACGAAATATGGGTTTCGACTAAATCAATAAAAATGGATTTCATTCAGTCAATAAAATTTGAATCTGTCAAACTACTCTGACATCCATATTAAATATGACATGGTACATTGTTACATTTTCACTTTTTAACATAAATACACATCCACTCCATCGTATTTGTAGATTGGCAACGCCAACAATTAACATAGGTAGACAACTGAAAGTAGCGACTGAATACGGTGATAACTGTTTCTCTTTTTTGTTTAACGCAGGGGCACTGCCGTCTCCCGGCGACAGTCGTGAGTTATTGCCCGAGGGGAGAAAAACTGAGTCGTATTGGTGTTGTTTTTGGCCGCCTGGACGCCAGGGCTGAAATGGCTTTCTGTTCCACGAGAATCCATAAATGGCAGCAGCGAGGGCGACCGCGGCAATAAAACACTGCGTGCTGTTAAGAGATGCTGTGGATCCCAGCTGACCGAACCGACACATTCATCTCGTTAAACTGTCACCTTAGCAGTCCTGTCACCGCGCATTCCCGTTCCGCTATCACCCAAAAAGTTGTCTCTCTGTTCAAATAAAAAAAAAGGGAAAAAAACCTGCCCAGAGTGCACAAGGGCCAAAATTTTACTCACAATTTTGTTTACCCCGCTCCCTTGAAATAGAAATTCCAACTGTATGGCAAATCGCCGCTACACGACTTTTCTTTCGCTCTCCCACCCTGTGACATTAACCAAAATGCGCTTGCCTGCAGTTATACGTCTGAATTTGTTGCATGCGACAAAAGATTAACTGCACGACTTTTGTACCTAATGAATCTTCAGAGGGCCTCACCTTTGTATACATGCAAAAATGGAAGACTGACGACAACGAAACACTCGAAATGAATCTCAGGACTGTGTCGTTGCCGAGATTTACACATACACGCATGTGTTCTCTCTCACACACACACACACACACACACACACACACACACCAATTGCATCAGTTAAAACCAACACGTCCTTGACACTTTTACAGCGTGTTAGACCACAAAATTTCAGTCAATTATATTCATTGTTGTATAGTTAATATAAATGACCTTTTTATGACTATGTCATGGTAATTAGCGAATTAAAGTGATGTCGGGCGTTCTGGGGAAGGATACTCGTTGACATTTTTCGGATGTTTCTTAATTTTTAGCTTTCACCTTCACGCTTAAGCAAGCTGAAGCAAACAGAGACTCGACAACGCCCACAACTGTTCTGTTTTGAAGTTTCAACCTACCAGCTATTCAGTTTTTCATGTTGAACGCTGAAAACTACCCAAACCGCACTGCAACTCACTTGAGCAGTACATTTAATGCATGTGTCAAAAAAGTTTTACAGGCAGCAGGAAATGTAAGTGAAAGATCAATTTGGCCCTGAAATTTAACAACGCGATTGAACAAATACCGTCTTCTCCCGCATCACTTACGTGCCCAGGCATTCAGAGAAATGCTATCATTGTTAAAGGACGCAGTGGGAGAAAACATTTTGCCTCGATTTATTGTACAAATCAAAGATTTTTTTAGCTTAATCGCACTACTCCTGTCTTTTGCTCATTAAAGGAACACGTTGGCGTGTAAATGAAATACTTTTGGGAGGATCGTTAGATTTTTATGACCGTACCCATACCCTTACGAATTCTTCTTTTACTAATGAAGATTTTTCTTACTGCATATGGTCACCTCAACACGCGATATCCTCCTACGGAACTTTACAAAAAACATAATCATGCAAATATACACAATGTATTAAGGTTTTGTATTAAGAGGATACATGATATATTACAAGACCATATGGTAAAAGATTATAAGTGTTGTATAGCTTTATGTGTATTGTGCTATTCATTTTCTAATTGTAGAATATCTATAACTTCCGGCCGTCTACCAGTAGATGGTGCAATTGTCCATGTTATAGGTAACATACAGCCAGCTGGCCTTGCATATAGACTTGGAAAGCAAGTCCTTAAAACTTTATACACTGTTATAACTATAGATACCGGTGAACCTAATCCCCCACCTCCCCAAAATGTAGAAATGAAAACAAAACAGAAACAGGGCAGAATGCTTTATTCATTACCTAAGATATCACCCAGTCAAGGATTGAAAATGAATTCAACAGGAAATTATTTACTCAGTGCATTTATCAAGAGGACTGACATTAAGTAAATGAATCACTGGTGAACAGGAAGACCTGATAACGATCAGAAAAACTGCAGGACCATATCTAAATTCTTAACAGAGGCACTGTGTACAAAAGTACTCCCACTACCAAACCTGCATGACACCTGTATTAAAACACTATTAATTAAGGTCATGACTGACAACACAGATGAGGCGGTGCCCAAGCCAAGTCCTGGAGATGGTACATATGGCAGATGTAACATGTTTATGGCCAACAGGTGAGGTGAGCCAGGCCTCATCAGCTGGGTCTGTGAGCAGCTCATCTACACGACCATTACAGGCAGATAATAGTTCAAAAATGTCCCAGCAAAAGTTCAAGAACATCACCAAAAGACAGCTGTGTTACATGGAAAAAAAAAAAAGTTTTACATGAGGCATGAGTCAAACAGTGTTACATGAAAAGCCAAAGTTTCTGAATGCAGTCAGGGTATTATAATGGCATTGCCTTCTTAATACACATCCTTTAGAAGCAGTTCTCACATTGACGTTGACAGTGTTTAGCAGGAATGCGTGGTGCTTGCAAAAAGAGAAGCTGTGATCAGTTTGCATCACTGCTACTAGAGCAGGACTGAGGTGAGCAGAGTGACTCCAATGACCACTGAAAGCCAGGAGTGATTCTTTTAAAAGTGGACCATTAAAGTACACCTCCTGCAAGCTGCTAGGAAGGCTCATTTTCAGCTCAGAAAATTAAAACTTTCAATATTCCAGAAAGCCAGCAGTGGTTCTTAAGGGTTGTTTGTATTTCAGTCAGTGGAAAGGCTGGGTAGGTCAACAAGAAATTTTCAATTACACATTCAGATTCTGATGGAAGAGAACAACACATACACTGAACAAACCCAGCAGGAATGATTTCTGTAGAAATAAGACGATGGGGGCGATGGAACACAGCCACACACACATAACAGGGTCCCTTGATTCTGACTGGTCTGCCAATCAGATGATTCAGTGCAGTTACTGGAGGTACACAAACAGCAAATGTATTATGGAATTAAGAGAGATCTCGGAGGATAAGGCCCCCTCTTTCTGTGGTTCCCAGGTGCCATCCTATCTCAGAAGGGACCACTTGATCTGCTCCTTTGCAGACTGAAGCACCTGGAGAGGACAGAAGGGGAAATCATTTAAAAGACCTGAGGAGCACAAAACACAGAACGAGTTCATTTAGGGATCAACAGTCATGGGCTCAGCGAAAGTCTCTCATTCAATTAAATGCAGAAGTTTTTCAGGATGGCTACATAAGAGTAAAGAAAAAGAAAATGGAGGCACATGATTTTTTCGTGAATTAATTCTTCCATCACTGCTGGCATGTATGTGCAAGTAATCTCCAGAACACTCAGGACAACACATTGCATTTATGGGTCACTGCTTTCAAAATACAAAAACCAAATCAGATTATGCTTGGATAAAACATCCAGCATATTTCTGTCACTCAGCTTCATAAAATAACAGACTGGATGAAAAGTGCCAACTTTTATAAACTGCAGTAGGTTTCCTCAACCGGTTAGCACAGACAGAATATTTCGGAATAAAATTAATCTCAATTTCCAACCTAAAGGCGAACCAGGACAGCATGACACAGGGAGAAGGATGGAAGTTAATTAGCAGTGAAGCAGCCACACCTGCAGCATGTTAAATGCCTTGCAAATGAGACCATCAATCTGGAGGGGCTGACAGAGCTCACCGACCGCACGCGCCTACCTGACGCCGCTGCATGATTAGCCGCCGTGCCTCCACATTCAATAGTAAGAAATGAATTATTAAAAATGCTGTAAATCTGCTACAGGCCTCCTCGGTGCGTATGGGGGATTTAACCCTCGCACTGCCAGAAGACAGCTACAGCTCTGTTAGCTGCACGTTCCAGAGTTCAGTGCTCACTTTGGTAATACGAGAGCCTGAGGGAGCAATTCCTTAAAGACCTGGTCAACCAGCATCGTTAAATTGACCCTCCAAATACTGAAAATCCATAAAAATTCTGAAGGTCACAGATCACACAGGTTTTGAAAATCACCAGTTACAAAATGATATTAATACAGGAATAAGCAGACTGAGGAATCTTCCAGCTGCAGTGAACAGCTTTTTATATACAACCATTTTCAAGGCAGTCAAGGAACTCTGCCTGAGCAAATTTAAGTCAAAAACTTCTGCCAGTCCTAAATGACTTTGCTAATTAGAAAATCTGACTTAAGAAAAGACCATCTGAATAGGGACATTGAGCAAAGGTACTTCCTGGGCAGTTGTTGTTACTAGGTGCCATCATGACAATGTCGACTCCTGGCGACCATACAGACAGCATTTGCCGATCATTATTATTCATATTATTGTAACTTTTTTCCCCAATCATAAAATTAATATGGCGGCCACAAAAAGAATTTTCAAAACATCACATTTTTTGTCGTCAATACCATTACCAGACAGAGAATACTCATGGTCACTTGGCATTTTCTACTTGCAGATTTTGCTTCCTTTCTCCAGAACTCACACTCTGATGTGCTTATTGTAATACTGAGCAGTTTACAACTACACAGCTAACTGAACCAGCACCTCCAGAGGTCCTAAATGGTTATGCCTTCAGGTCTATTCAGAAACACCTGTTCTAAGAGATGTGCTAAATGACCAAACTCTTTTTAGTGCAAGTGATCAAACAGACTCTGCTTTAACACAAGTCTTTTCTATAGTTGTATTTTTTTGAAGAACATTGAAAAAGCAGGGGAAAAAAATCCCACCAATTCAGCAATGATAAAAATATTAAGTACTTGACGCTATGCAAGTCTACACAAAACAAGAGAATCTGGGACGTTTGCAAAGGGGCCTCAGGGATGGTCATCCAATAGAGTAAACCAGCTAAAACAGGCGCTGCTCAACAAGCTAGAAGTGATATCAGTGGTGATCCCCTCGGTTTGTGACTCTGAATGGTGGAACCTAACAATGCGGGTATGGGGTACTCACCTGTGTGACTGTCTGCTCGGTCAAAGGCACATCATCACCCTAGTGGAGAAAAACAGGATCTAAGTCCATTGTGGCCAAAGAGCAAACAGCAGTTTTTACAGGCTGAAGCTAAATAGAGAGCTTACCCTCAGAGCGACACGATGTACCACCTGCTGGGGGTCACTCTCTAGGATCACTCTGGGAAGAGAGTGGAGTCAGAATATCACAAACTTTTCAGTGCTACTTCAGAACCTGGAAGGTCCATCCATCAGAGGCAGTGGGGTTTTGTGAAACTTGGAAAAGTTGGATGACCCTGACCACCGGATTCCCACCTTTTTAACCTGTGCATCAGTTCTACTTATGGGAGCGTTCTGTGTCTGCAGTGCAACTGGCAGAACATTCAGCCGAAAGCTGGTGTGCGCAGTTCCCGGGGAGCAGAGAGAAGCACTTACCCACCATCCACGATCTCGTCCACAGCCAGGAAAAGTCCTTCCATGTTCTCCAGTAGAGCTCTCTTCTCTACGTTTTTCCTAAAGATCGACAGGTGACAGTGTGACTTAAGGAAACTCTTCACACCATACACACTTTTGATATAACAGCAGGTGATGCCTTACCGCAGCATTTGGCTGAGAGAATCAAAAAGGCAGTTCAGAACGGACATCAGCATCAGCTAGAGGAGCGGGAAAGTTGCAGAAGATTGGAATTACACCTCAAACACGTACGAACGTTTACAATCACTACTGTAGCTCAAGTCGTTGCAACCCAGAATTAAAAAAAGCAAAATAAACTTCATACCATTTTCAAACTATTCTCAAGGTATCAACTATTTTATCTACTGCTTCATCTAATATTTTTTCAATTTGTTCCTCAGTACAGGAACACCATCATCAGCCTCCAATGTATTTTTGTGAGAGCCCCCCCCAACTTTCTTCTCCATCTAGTTGTGCAGAGCCTCAGCATGACAGTCTGCACAGGCACATTACATTTTTCAAAGTTTTTTTTTTTACTACACTTCTGCATATCATACCAGTCATTTTGACAAGAAAAGCATCAGAATAAGAATATATTGCATAATTTTGGCATTCTAAAACTGTTAAAAACAATCTTTTTTGAAGAACTCCTGGAGGGAGGAGGGTAAACGCAAAGGTATATACAGATCAGGCGCGTAGCTAGAAGTGAATTATATCCAGCATCATCGCCAAAACAGTAACAAGTTAAAGGCACAGAAAACTGCCTGATGCATACGCAGAACTGAAAAAACAACGAAGACAGCTCCAAACCTACCTTAAAAGCCAGGTCTAATTATCATTTTTGTATTAAATTTTGCCATATCCAACTGCCAAAAATATTTCAGGGAAGTGGAGGGGGTCAAAATTGAACACACCCCCCCCCCGGCTAAGCTTATGGTCCACTGTATTGTTCTAGGTCGCTAAAACCCCCAGGTATGCAATTAAGGATTACTTAGTGACAAAGAATACACATAGAATTACCTCATTCTCATGTGAGCTTCCAATAACATAAAAGTACAGATCAATATTGCTCTTGTAGACCACTGTGAGGCCCTCAAGTAAAGCAATCTCACCTAGAAAAAGAAGGTTGGAGAGGATTTGTTCAGAATGCAAGATAAATTATGACAGAATTTGTGCTTTCTCTGACACTTCAAAGAAAGAAAGTATCTCACTGTCAGTGCGGTGGGTCTTGTTGAAGATGTTCTTCTCAAAAGCTTTCTGTTCTTTCACCGTGGGGTATGTCTCATCATAATACTGCCATAAGAAATGTTAATCAAAACAATGGGGGAGGAGCTTCATCTAGCACTGACAAACTGAACAAACTTAAAATCAACACTTCAGTTAACAAATGTCATCATGTGTGTCTAAATTGGAGAGAACCATCCATCCACCCACCCATCTACTCTAGACAGGGTCACAGAGGGGCCAGGAGCCTAGTGCAGGTAGTATAGGGCACAAGGTAGGATCACATCCTATACAGGAAGCCAATGCATTGTATGGCAGGTGTGTGTGTGCACACACACAAACACACACACAATCGTGACACAGATGATTTAGACATGCCAATTAGACTAACTGAATCTTTCAAGCATGGGAGGAATTCAAAGTACTTGGAATCAGTTATAAGTCAAAACTGAAGACTTTTCACATATGATCATTTAATTTCTGTGTTTACTGTAGCTATGGCAATGAACATATGCAACTAGTTCAGTTTAATTGTTTTTGATATACTGCAGAAAGTGGTTAAAAAGTATCAGTTCTTCATCGAAATGGCATTACCTTTGCATAGAGTCTCTCTCCATCATTGTCCAATATGAGAACAGCCTTCACAGTGTACAACGAGGGCTCCTGTCAGACATAATGAAAACCAGTTACTGGATGCCCTCCCCCCAACCAGGGCTTCACTGGGGCACTGTGCTCTACCACAGCGGATGCTAAGAGCCCTTGCCGCAGCCAAGCTCCCAAGACAAAGTTCTGTGATGCACTGACCTGTCAGGAGCCACAGCCCGTGTATAACAGAACTTCACCTCAGAGGCTGCCTCAGCAGGTCACTCTACCAGGGATGCCTCTGCTGCCCAGCCCAAACGGGGACCAGTATGTCACCTACACCTCAGCAACCCAAACCATATGGCAGCACATGGTAGGACATTAAGGGGACGGACACTAACTGAGAGGAGTAAGTATCATGTGATGTCCAGGATATTCTCAACCGCCCCCCAACGAATCAATTACCGCAATTTCCTTTAATGATTCTGTGACACTTCGTAAATCTTTCTATTTCCTTTCAAGCTAGACACACGAAGACGAAACCCTGTGTAAACGCCACTTTATCCCGCTGACGCAAGTCCGTTGCTCTTTCTCGGCTACACCTTCTATGTAGTCTGAGGATCGGCATGTTTAGAAAGGCCTGACGCTTCAGAACCGAGTAGTACTCCCAAACAAGGAGAGGACCTTGTACAATCTACCACAAAACCGAGACGCCTTATACACGTATACACACACACACCACCATCCACAACAGCCCCGTTATACAGCATATCGGTGTTACAATACCAGGATAAGAGGATCCATTTCTTCTTCCCCGTCGACGTGGATGTAGCAAGAAATGTGACACCCATTGGCTGCCAGCACACGCTAGTCAAAACATTTCGCCTGTTGAATGGCTAGAACAGGACCAATCAGCGGCTTACATTTCTGTTTCCGGCCAATTTGCAACTGCCGGCTTGTCTGTGACTCTTCGATTCGCCCAAGACATGAAACCGGTGAATGGATGCTTCCCTCATAATTGCTAAATAAGTGACTGAAAAATATTTAACTTTCACTTTATATATTTTGCCCCTCGTTATGACATATTCATTATATGTAACAATCATCCTACGGTTATAATTAAGTTAGCCTATTAAGGTAAAAAACAGCTGTGAGACACTTATAGTGGATAAAGTGACACTGCAAAACTTTTGAACTGAAACTTCATGAGAAATAGCGCACAAGATGAACTAATCAAATAACAGTACGTGTGGTGAAAGTTTAAGCAATTGTAAGCAGGCCGTACCATAATGTATATTCTTGTGTATCTCAACCAAGTGCAATATAGTGCAGTTCATAAATACCTTGAAAGTTGAAAAGCACATTTTTCAGTAAAATAATTACAAAATATTGCTCAGGTTAAGTGGTCAGCACCCAAAAGGTTAGATGAAACATCTTTTTCCTTGTTCTCAATAAGCTTAAAAATGTATGTGTAGTGTTTATGTTTCTCATGACGTGCAGTTGTGGTCGCTTTCTTGTACTGTGCATGCACTTGCTTTGCATAGTCAATGAATATCTTAGCATGCAAGGTAAATAGCTGTGCAATACCATAAATACTCTGAGTAATCTTGTTCATTAAATAGTGAAGCATTTAAATGCTGACAGAAGAAGAATCTTACAACATGACAAATGTCCCCTACCATGTGACGGAAGTGGTCACTGAACGGTTTGATGAGCGTTAAAACAACATAAGTCATAAACCGTTGCTGTCCCACTTACCAGGTCTCAGCCTAAATATATGATTCTGGTGTGACAGTCATCATTAATCACCAATCCATTCCATCACCATCAATGCTCATGACAACTCCTGCGGATGAAGGTAATCTAGAGGTTCATGGTAGCAGTTAGCTTTTAGAGAACACAAGGGATTTTGAATTTAATGACTCTGCCTTTCAAATGTTCATCCTGGATAGACTCCCACTTATAGCCTGGCAGCATAGTACACAATGCTGGAATATATCCTGAATGGGATGTCAGTCTATCACTGGGAATACACATACCACGGGCAATTTAGAGACACAAGTTACCCTAATAGCATGTCTTTTTGACTGCAAGAGGAAACCAAAGCAGCCAGAGAAAATCTGAACAACACAGGCGAACATGCAAACTCCACACATAGGGCAGTAGCAGGATTCAAACCCCCAATCATGAAGTTATAAAGAAACATTGCTACTGACTGAACCATCCGTTCATATTTAATGATTTTAAATAAGATTCATAGAAAGTTACAGTCTTCTCCTTGGGTGGTTTCCTTGGTCCATTTTAAATACTTTTTTGAAGGCTGATAAAAAACACTCCTCCATTTCCTAACTACTTAGGTCAGGGTTGTGGGAGGGCTGGAACCTCTACCAGTCAGCACAGAGCACCTGATTAGCCTGCATTCTGGAAATATCAACCTTCAAAATGGGCTTTGTTGGCTCCAATCCTTACTGTGGCTTTTTCCATCAAAATCGGTTTGAAACAAATATGCATGCTAACAGTGACATAACATCCATCCATCCACCCATGAACCACATACCCTGAATGATCAGGGTCTACATTATAAAATAATGGCTAAATAATTTATTAAAGCATGGTTGCACAATGTCCGTTTTAAACAGAAAAAGTTTTTATAGAACCACTGCACAACACACTGTTCAAAGACAGCTTTCAATTGACATATGTGCACATAAAGTTTAACAGCCATCTCAATTTTCTTTTGTTGCCCTGCTGCCTCAAGATGATAGGAGAGGATGAATTTCAGTAGCTCCCAGATGGACGTGCTGATTAAAAACCTAAATTCAACTCTAGGAACCAGACATTTATTGAACTGTCCATATCGACTGCATTGACATGACTGCATTCTTTTAAATAGTTGACAGTTTATAAGTATAGTGACACTGAAAAATTAAGTTATAAACCTTATTTTGAAGCCTATGGAAAATTTCATTTCTGCTGGTACACAAATAAAGAACATTTTTAAAACGCTCTTGTACAACTGCTCTAACCTCTTCAAGGCCAGGAGAGTTTTAAGAGTTACAAAATCACTTGAGGAATAAATGTACCAAATGTCATGTTATTCCCTTCATTCTTATTAAATAAGGCAGTTATCTTTGCCACCAGACTTGGAGCTGCAGGTGGATTTTGTCAACTACTGCTTTGTTTACCCTACTAAGGCGCAGATACGATGGCAACAAAAAAGAAACTACTTAAAATTTCACAGAGAGCAGCTGACAGCCACGTTAACACTACAGCCTGGCCCAAGGAAATTTTAGCCCTTTAAATGGTAGAAGCACTACTGCCCAAAATATTCAGTTTGAATCAAATGATCATTCTAATAATGTGCACAATATAGTCACCATGTTTAAGTTTTAACAGTGGGACAAGGCACGCGCATGGCAATACCTGTACCATTTCTCCCCTTCAGAAAAATGTCTTTCGGTCCTTCCTAACTTAATCTAGGACCATCTGCTTTTTAAACACAGATGTTAAGTCCTCCATAAGACAGCACACAAAGAATTGACAAAATAAAGCTTAAAGGTAGGACGTGGAGAATAGAAAGCTGTGTAGGGGTGGAATCACTGGCCTTTCACTACAGAATGTACATTAGCTAGGAGTAACTGTCTCCCACCAACACCTCATCATTAGTAACTACAATCAGGCAATTTAATTCCATAATGGGGAGTACGTTTTTTTTTTTTTTAAAAAGGCTACATATTTGCAGACTAAGACTACACTACTTTTAGTTATACAAATTCCATACTTTTCAGCATCTTGAAAACTACTGGAAAATTACTTTCACACAGCTTGCCTAAAAATCTGTCAGTCCAAACAGTGGTCAACACACCAAGGACTTTCCAACTGACTATTTTGCTCAGTTGAAGGGAAACTGCAGAGTGCCAGGCAAAAGATCCAAAGAATACGTATTAATAAAGCATTGGGACAACAGAAGCAATGACAATGTAGCCAAAATACTACAGCTCTGTGAGAAGCTGAAGAGTGTTCACACACGCTGACTCGGCAGATCCGCAACTGCTTATGTCCAAGATAACAAACATTAGATGTGAATGGAACCATCTGCTGCACCATGGAAAAGCAGCTCAAATTTTAGCCAAGGCAACATAAAATAAAGAATACAAAAAAAAAAAGCTATTTTAAAAATAAAGCTTTATTACAAAATAAGGCTGCCCAGCAGCTACTGCTTCAAATGGTCCTTCCATTTCAGACCCCTGTAAGAGAAAGATTGGTGTTAATGTACAGGCTGGAAATTAAAAACACTCTTCAATCAAAATTTATAACACTGGAATTGCAATTCTACTTGCAGAGTGCAAGGAAAGGCACTGCCTACAAATTCTGGTACTGAGAGAGCAAATAACCTTTTCCCTTCTCCAAGAAATGTGCTGGAAGAGCAGATGTCCCCCATTTCTGGATTTTGCCAAAAATTATTCATACCACTGAAAACAAAAACAAAAATATATTAGTAGTAGTCCATTTTCAAATTCAATACCATCAGCTTTACAGTTAATTTCAAAGCATATAAATCCTAGCCTCACAAACATGACCTGCCAAACATTTTGCATGCATTACCACTATGATATGGATAAGATTTTATCAACGTGGCTGATCTGGAATATTTCAGAACCAAAATCCAGCACAGTGATGTTACAAATTTAAAACACTGATGGTTCAAGCAGACAGAGTTTGTATCAAACAGGGAGATCAAATGACTTTTCAAGTAAAACTAATTCAGTACTTACTCAACCACCACTCCCCCTTTCAAAGGGAATGTCATAGCCTCAGTTTTCACATCAAATGAACACACTGCCTGAAACAAACTCTGATCTGCCATTCAGTATTTCGGAAAACATACAAATAGTAAAGTTGAAAAATCTGTTCTTACCTACTAGTATGGTATAAAAATACCCCTTTGGTAGCTGCTGCTGTCTAGTCTTAACAGAGTAACCTTCTGTACTCAAAGACTGTCCCCTGCGTCACTGGCTTCTGGCGAGGATCTTGCTATTGCTTTCCCTCAGCTGGCCTCCACGGCTAGCCTCAAGCTCTGCGCATAAGCTAGCCGGCGATACACAAAATGACAGAATAGCTACAGGCCTAGGAACGACTCACCTGTCCTGCTTTGACTATTGAAAGGTCTTTGAAGAAGACAAGGTTTTCAAGACCACAGTGATTATATCTAGGGCTGTAAGAAGCCAAGTCATCTGTACAGATTTAAACTATTCAAACCCTGTGTCATGCATGATACATTTTCGGGGGGGGGGGGGGGGGGGTGAGAAAAGAAAGGGGGGGGGTCGAGAGTTGGGGGGGCGGGCGGTCCCCCACCGGCGGTGAAAAAAAGAGGGGTGGAGCGAG
>JAACJT020000069.1:1365919-1377608 GCA_009936485.2 Gymnarchus niloticus | reverse complement strand
TTCCCTTCCGTGCCTGTAACGTCGTGGGGCCGCGGCCTCGCCCGGCGTTCCGCGGGCGGGCGCTGCTGCGGCAGGCTGCTATCTATGTGGAGGCCAAATGAAATGGGGGTGAATAAAGTGTTGCGACCATGGCCACGCGCTACACATTTATAAAAAGGTGAGGGTACGATACAGTGTACGTCACAAGCACAAAGCAGGGAGTCTTCCTAAGGAGGGATTAACTCGCATTTCGGCACAATGCGATGACCACCGAAGAGTAGAGACATTTTATGCAACAGCATGCCAATTTTGCTGGTCACCAGATTAAGCAGTTGAACAGTAAGAAAGCCCACTGAAACAATCCCTTTAAGGGAATCACCTTAAAATCTTCAACCTATTTAAAAAAATTAAATGCACATTTAATTAAAAAAACTGAAAGAACGTTTATTTCAAGTTGATGTGTTTGTTACATTAAAAACACCAGATGGGCACTAAAAAAAAAAACTACATAAAACCCCTAGAATGTTTTACACTTCACACAAAAGAAAAAGCAACTACACAAGTCCTGCTTTATCATCATCAGGCCCCCCCCCATCCCGACATGATTTTTCTTCTCTATGTTATGAGCATGTCTCTTCATGTCGCAGCTGTAACCTGCCACAACTGTTTGGCTGAGCAGAATTAGGGAGTAAACCTGCCGCTTCCCTGTCACTTCTCTGGCTCTCCTCTCCTAAGTACTGATTCCTGTTGGACAATATGGAACAAGATCGTTAAACTGAGCACTGTCCTCCTTTAGAAAAGCTACTTTACAGGGCCACAGATATCAGAAGCAAGCCTTCAGATTTTTAAACCATTTCCTTCAATTTGAGAAGCAGCGTCTACAAACTCAGATCCAAATTTAAGCCAACTCCAATTCTGGATGCCAACTAAACGGCTGAGGACTTAAAAATGAAGGTTTGCTGCTGGGTCCCTCAATTTAGGAGTTTACTCAAACAGGCTAATGCAGAACAAAGCACAAAACTCTTAATATTCCTTTAAACTAATCTCAAAGATCTAATGGACACAGTCTGTATTGATGCTAAATCAAGCTACGCGTTGGAACTAAAGATGCAAGCGACCAGCCAATTAGAGCGAAGCTGCACTTACCTCATGATCAGAATCGTCTGCCTCCAGAACCACCACCATAGCCACCAGAGCCCCCACCATAGCCGCCTGCAAATCAAACAGAGCTGGTATATTTGGAAGCAGGTGTGCCTCAGCCCCCTCATTCTTTCGGCAGGGCAGGTGCCTCACCTCCATAGGGACCACTACTGTTCCGGCCCCCAAAGCCACCTCCTTTCATTGGGCCATAACTGGAAGAGGACTGGGTGTTGTAATTGCCAAAATCATTATAGCTGCCCCCTCCAAAGTTTCCTGCAAAACAGCACTGTCGGAAATCTGTCTAGACAGACAACTGATACAGACAACTATGGAACTTCAGTAGCCAGCACCACAGAGGGGTCTAAATGTAAACATGCCCAAAATACAAAACTCACCACTACCAAAGTTGCCACCTCCACCTCCATGATTGTAGTTGTCATATCCACCATTTCCTCCATACCCTCCCTGGCTGCCATATCCCTGGCCCCCACCATACCCACGGCTTCCTCCATAGCTTGGGCCCCCACTGTACTCATCTGAAGACAAGGTGGAAAGGGGGGGGAATTTTGGTCCTCTCATTTACCCCTGAACTCATTTTACCATTTATCCAGCTGAAGCAGGATCAAAGAACTAAAACATAACAGAATAAAAGCATATTAGCCTTAACAGAGCTACCTAAAACATGTGCGGCGATTTAAGGTTAAGGGTGAAACCCTCGAGATGTGTTTGATCAACTATGAGAACTTCAGAGAGCGCAAAGGGTATAAAATGCTCCCACTGTTATAAGTGAAACATTAGGAGGCACCCCACACAACAAAATAAGGTGCCTTTTCCTCACCATCTCCCCCAAAACCATTGTACCCATCTCCATCGTAATTACTCCCTCCACCTCTGCCTCCTCCAAAGCCACCTAGAACAGGAACATTCAAGAGTTAGCTTTGTAACTTGGCAGAAACTGAAGTATGTGTGGGCTCTTATTAGTTACATACCTCCATATCCGCTGCCTCTGTTAAAGTTTCCAGCTCCGCCACCACCCCGTCCTGATTACACACAAACACTTTTTTAGGACAAGTTTACAACCTTCTATTCACCCACCTAGGATAACTGATGCCAACTGTACACATTTCCATCACCACAGAAAAGCACTTAAAATGCAGAATATGAACACCTCACTAAACCCATTGATACCTGGGCAATAGAAAAAACAGCCTACTTACCCCTCATATTCATTCCCGCTGTCATCATTTCCTGTTTCGAAAGGGCCTTTCTGACTTCACAGTTATGGCCGTTTACGGTGTGGTACTTCTGAACTGCAGGCAAAGAAAGCAACTGTCAACAACATATGAAACATGAAAAGAATCATAAAAAATGACCAATTGTGTGTCATTTTTACTACTAGCCAGATAATAGCCTTATTCCCACCCCCCCACACATATAAGGTCAAGAAATGCTACTCACTGACAATCCTGTCAACTGAATCGTGGTCGTCAAACGTTACAAAGGCGAATCCGCGTTTCTTCCCACTCGCCCTGTCGGTCATGATCTCGATCACCTCGATCTTGCCAAACTGGCTAAAATAATCCCGAAGGTGGTGTTCCTCCGTGTCCTCTTTGATGCCTCCAACAAAGATCTTCTTAACTGTCATGTGGGCACCTGGTCTACAAGAGTCCTATTGGCACCAAGCAAACAGGGCAGACAACCCCCATGAATAAACTCAGTGTGTGACAATGGCACATAAACACTCCGAGCCGCCTGAAAGGGAAGTCGTCTCTCACCTCTCGGGACACAGCCCTCTTCGGCTCCACCACCCTGCCATCCACCTTGTGAGGTCGTGCTGACATGGCTGCATCAACTTCACCCACCGAGGAGTACGTGACGAATCCGAACCCTCTTGACCGTTTTGTGTTGGGATCCCTCATCACCTGTGGGGAGATTAATGCATTTATCAGAAACTTACACTACAACTGGAGCAAACTTGGAAGGCAGTCAAGAGAGACTCACCACACAGTCTGTAAGGGTTCCCCATTGCTCAAAATGAGCCCTTAAACTCTCATCCGTGGTTTCAAAGCTAAGCCCCCCTATGAAGAGCTTGCGCAGCTGCTCTGGTTCCCTAGGGGCCTGCACACAAACAGCAGATCAACAAGACGAAGAACTCAGTGTGTAATTTGAGGACCTACGCAAATCAGTAAGGCTTACACATAACGAACATGAGCTGGTTGTTTGGGTGTGCGCTTTGATGACATTTCAATGCTACTGAAAGATAAGCACCCATCAAGGCGTTTATTAGGGAAGATCATTGATATTATAAACGAACTTCGCCAGGCGCAGCTCTTAACACCGTCTGTACGCTCAAACCGGACCATGCCCATCTAAAGGGTGGGAGGCTAATAAATAAACCCAACGTCGCCATGTTTGCGCGATTGTCGGTTGGAACAAAAAGGGACATTCTGCCCCGGCCTTAAAACAGCTACTACGACGACTGGGGAAGGTATAATATCCTAGGAGTACAGCTGGTTCCTACCAAAACCAGGAATTGTAAGGACATCGACGGATACAATAAGTGTTTTACCAACAACGCGGACGGCGGATTAAGGCTCCAAAATGGCGGACAGAGATTAACAAGTCCGTCAACAACATACAACCTGTGTCACACCATTAAATGGTGAAGCACAGCTTCGACCTGCTCGTATATATCGCATCAGTGTCACAATGTTCAGCCAAATATGGAGGATAAGCATAGTCCATGTAAATGCTGCTAACAAACTAATATGCTGACGACTACTTACGTAACTCAGAAATATCGACACAATGTTATGACTTTAAAATCGATGTAAGTGGTCTACAGTGTGAACCTACCTCCTTAGACATACTGCAAACTGCTTTGCTACTACGGCTATTACAGAGAAAAACGAGGTCAAACGTACAGTAAGAACCCGCGAAGGCTTCCACGCCTCATTAATGAAAAGAGGGGGGCCGCCTTTTGGCCCCCGCCATCTGGCAGCTGCGCGACACCTGATTGGGCAGTTGGTCAACACGTGACCGCGCTGCGCCCACTCCTGCCACAAGAGAAATACCGCTGGGGTCCAGCCTCCTTTCACTTCTTCACCAATGATATTGTCATTTTAAAATGCTAAACTCCAAGGAAAGTGTACTTTAACGGGACCCGCATGCCCTGTTCTTTCTGGCATTACACATTTATTGCATCGTTAATAGCTACGATCGGGTATTATTTTATAATGATGTTAAACGTCATCTATATTATGAATGCGCATGTAATATTCAGTTCAACAATGTGTCCCTTTAAGAGATGTCAACATGTCTAATTCCTTATTTTATCAAATCGAAAATGCAGTGATGTTGTTTTTGCATATTTGATGACGAGTGGTGGCAACAAACTTGTTTACGCTCACAGAAATGTGTCAGTGATAAGCGTGAGATCACATAAGGGGCCGGTACATAACGCAGGCGCGCCAATGTGACCCGCCATTGCGCGTTTTTCCCTTTTGGCGCGTCCCTGCGCAGTCGGTCAGAAGTACCGAAAGAAAGAGGTGTAATGCAGGTAGTCCTGAAGAAGGCGAATAATAAGATAGAGGAAGTGGGCCAAACGTGAGAAGGACTTCTTGTTTTACGGGTGAGTTTTATCACAGTATAATAATGAGGGTTATTAGTTTAGCAACCATCCGTTTGATCGTCCTTTGCATTTAGCACGGTGTACTGTACACTTGTAGATCATGTCTTTGACGTTCCCGCAGTTTCTCGGTTTTCTGTCAACATGGTGCGACGCGCAGGTAAACCTTGATCAGACCGCACGCTACTACAACGCGACACCGCGAAAAGCTGGTACGCTAAAGCGGCCAAAGTGGGTGGGTAACTGTAGTGAAAGACTTGTGATAGACGGGTCTGGTAACAAATTGACGTTTGAGATTTACCGGGTGACGTAGATTTGGCTATATAGTTAGAGAGTGAGCCAATCGCTGAAGAGGCGGAAGGCGGGATTTCCTGTAAGGAGCGATCCCTTCACTTCGTATCGCGTCGAGGCTCGTCGTATCACAGACATGTGTGTTTATGTTGATTTTTTTTTTGGCGTGCTTGCTTGTAGACTAATTGGTATGCCCGTGTGTGTTTAAGCGATTCGATTTTCGTGCAAAAATGCAGTACCCAGTAATTGTGCATATGCACCATTTAAATGGCGATTTCCGACTATTTGTATGTTTTAAACACTGTAACGAGCTGTTATGACTGTTTTACACTGTTCCAAATAAGCATCACGCGCCGGTCCGGTTCCGCGTGGTGCCTTTTTAAACTTCGGTTCTGCTGTTGCGACCTCCTATACTTAGCATGTCTTATTTTACGCTCAAACCTCTTGTAATTTGCACACAGGCCAAGGCAACCTATGCTAATTCTTAATTAAAATGTGAACACGTTGCACTTTATTCGTTTCTGTGTGGCTTTCCGTCTAATTGGCAGGGTGTCACGTTTGAAGCACGGATTAAAGGCGAAACATCAGTTGTTTCATCGGTGGCGTTGGGCCGTGTGTTTTGTGATGCTGTTTCGGCATGGATTGCTGTGGGTTGTGAATGGCACCTCTGCTTCGCGCCGAATCTGTTTGTTTTCATTTTGACCGCTTGTAAACATGTATAGGCCAGGAATGTACTTGGGAATCCTAGTTTTGCGTTTTATCTCCTATTTGTACCATAAGGGGCGAGCACGCTTGCATTCGTAATCGCCCGTCTTTTTATTGCTGTCCTGATGATCTTCCACCTTGCTAAAAGTACTCTTTTGAGTTTGCCTTTGTGTGATTAGAATATTTAGAAATGTTACTTGTCAGCGCATAATGATACAACTTGGAATGTTGAGTGTATTTGCATCGTGAGGGGTAGTTATTCAGTCAGTGAATATATAATAGTCTACGGCGTAGGGTTATAGCACCGTATTAAATAATCAAACATAGACCCAAAACTCCTAACCTTATTTTATTTTCAGGTGGGAACAATCTGTAGCCATCAGTGGAGAATAAAGTGCAACAGTACCTTCCCGCGCTATTTTTGCCTCTGATCTTGAACAGATTGCAGCCTGCCATCTGCAGCCGTAAGTAAAGGATGAACGATTCCAATGCAAACAGTTATCCTCTTCTTAGTCTCTCTTCTCTTTCAGTGGATCCTTAATTTCGTGTCCTATACTTACATAACAAACATGGAATATTTAAATGTATCAGAGGCCTGCCACGATACTCCAGATTGCTGTCTGTATCCGGCCAACCATGGGAAAGAAGACCCAGCAACACCTGGATGCTGCAGAAGGTTCCTCCAATGAAGAAGAATACGTGGTGGAGAAAGTCCTGAAACGGAGGGTGGTGAAGGGCCGTGTGGAGTACTTTCTCAAGTGGAAAGGCTATTCAGAGTGAGCGTTCCCTGCAAGCTATTTGTCTGATCCAGCTACCTTCATACAGTGTAATTTTACAGGGATGGTTGTGATGGCAGTGGGACCCTATGTTTGAGAGGGACGTGAACACTTTTTCCATATTATCCCAGGATACCTGGGGTGTGATTAATAGCCTGTGGTTGTAAATGGTATAAGGTGCCTATATTTTCACTGATTTTTGGGGAGGAAGGGGTACAAACAACTTAAATAGCTGCCTCAGTATATTTCCTGGGCAGTCTCACTTCAGTATGTGAATAATGTGTAGATGATAATTGGAATATTGTGGTTAGTTTATGGAAGAATTCATCCAGCTGATTCTGGCAGGGAGAGCAAAGCTGTAGTGGGTAGTTTGGAAAGATGTAGAATTGAACTGGCCCACTTAGAATACTGAACTGTCATGTTTAATTACAGCTGGCATCAGTAGACCTGTTAGTTAAGGTGAAAGAGTAGCATTGACTGTTTTGGTCAAGTAAGTCTTCATTGCACTGCTAATACGCTGCCATTAAGCATATGTTCAATAAATGGTTTTGAGAATAAAATCCCAACTCTGCTTGAGTGTTTTTACATAGTTCTTAAAAATGTGGTAAATATTTTCTGTAGGAAACACAACACCTGGGAGCCGGAGAAGAACCTGGATTGTCCAGAGCTCATTGAGGAGTTTATGAAGACCTACAAGAAGGACGGTGGTGGAGACTCCCGGCCATCAAGTGGGCGGGCGAAGGAAAGCTCGGCCACCAAGAGGAAAAACTGCAAGGAGGAGGAGGAGGAGGCTGCTGCAGCAAAGAAGAAGGAGGTGAGGAGAGTGTGAGTTGGTATGTTGCCATTGGTGCTCTATGAATGGACTATGGTGTCACTGTCTGTAGTGGGTGGGTTGGTGGATGAGCATCAAGGTAAAGACCACGCCTTCAATCTGGATGTGCTGCAGGGTGACGTTCTGATTGCAAGGGGTTTCGAGAGAGGACTGCAGCCCGAGAAGATCATAGGTGCAACAGACTCGTGTGGGGACTTGATGTTCCTTATGAAGTGGTAAGAATGTGTGTTTGTGTTTGTTTGGCTGCCTTCCCAGAATGTCATGGCAGAAACCCCCTCCACCCCAAAAAAAAAAAAATTGCATATTTCTTAAGTTCTCTTTGTTTCAGCCCTAGTCAGGAATCATTAACTACATTTATACAGGTGATTCTGAAATTTGTGACAGTGCGTTCTGTATGGCCTCTACAGGAAGGACTCCGACGAGGCCGACCTTGTGCTGGCCAAGGAGGCCAATAAGAAGTGTCCACAGGTCGTCATCGCCTTCTACGAGGAGCGCCTCACGTGGCACGAAGACGGGGACAAGGACAAAGGCGGTGTGACCGTGTGACAGCCACCTGCATGCGTCCGTGGTGCACGGGGGAGCGGTCAAGGGGAACAGAGGGGTGGCATCGTCTATGTGGGGCCTCTGTACAGAGCGGAATGTTTGTTTTTGTTTGCTTTATCTCTCTACAAGTGACGACTGACTTTTTTTTTTTTTTTTGTGGAGGACACTGCCCACTTTTCCCTCCTGTTTAGCTGAGTTTGAGAGCACATTTAACTTTTTGTGTATATGAAAGCATACTAAAGTGTTAGTCACATCATGTGCTTGATTCTGGAAGGGTGGACCAGATTTTAAAAATGTGTATTGCATATATTTTTATTTTTTAAAGGACAACCCCTTTTATTAAATAAATGCCCATTCATTTGATGGAAGAAAACATGTCTTAATGCATTTTAATCCTGAAACAACTTTCTTAAAATCGATCTCAAGTGACGCACCAGCATTTCTGAGTCCATAACCAAGGGTCAGTGATGTAGATTCTACCTAGTCATGGCTGTACTTTAGAGAATTAAGTTATTCCATCCTGCAAAAATTTGTTAGGTTATTTTGTCCATTTATATTTTATGTGATATTATCAGCTAAAATTCACACCATGTTTCCTGCACTGACTGATATTTCCATAAAATTGATTCTTAAATATTCAGTGGAAAAATCAAGAACTAATTATAGTCTGTCGTGGAACAAAAAGTAGTTTGGCCATATGTACTCAAAGGCAATTTCCTAAACCCCTGAAGGATTATGATTGGTGAAGTGTGTCTACTTGTAGAGAATGCTGTCTCAAGGCATACTGTGTGTCACAGTAAAGCCGGGGTATTCAATGTTAAATGTTTGTGCATGTCAGTATCACAGCATGAGTAAAAGATTGAGAATAAAACCACAGGCCCTATTAAGGATTGTAGTAAATGCCCAAAATTCTGAGGTAATTTGTCATGACACAATGATGTATACCTTTTTAATGTGTTTGCATATACCTACAGGTATTGTGATTGCTTATATTTAAGGGGCACTGCAAAGTGTTTTCCTACCTGACCAGCATGAAGGAGCTCCAAACGCTTTTGTGCTTTTTTTTTTTTTTTAAAAACGGTGTTTAAAGGCACCGTGTTAGCCTTGGTGAAGCAGAGTGCATTCCTGTCCAGTCACACAGGGCCTGTGCTCTGCAGGATTCACTCTGAAGACAAGGCAGACCTGTTTCTTCCCCTTCTGAGTTTCAACAGCTCACGTTCCCAGGACTGTAGTATCAATGCTTATTTTTTAGTATTTCATATACTGCCTTCTGTCATCTTTTCATGTATTCTGATGTACCAGTTAGAAATGAACAGTTTTTGAAATACTGTATTATTATTGGTAATTTGACCAAATCCCTTGAGCAGTGGTTTAAAATGGGATTTAGTTTACCCAAGTGATCTCAGCAGGTAATGTTAGGTCACATTTTCAGCAATCTTACTCATTGCCGACTTGGTCCTACACACTGGCCTTCCTAAGCCTTGGCGTGTTCTTAACATGTGGAAAGTGTCTTTGATTAAGATGTGCTGCCATCCATCCTGAATTGTTCATGTAAAGATTCCTCGGTGTTTATGATTTGTATGTTCTCTTATTGTAGTAAACAGAGTTTTTAACATTGTGGTAATTTTGTCTTTGTCTCTAATCGGAGCGTGTTTGACGTTTCCAACTAGATGTTACAGGATTTTAAGTTTGGTTTGAATGATTTGCGTGTAATAGTCTTCAAATAATCAGTGTGATACATATCACTTATACGTGTTGTTGTTTTACAATGGAGTCGTCATGTACAACGTACCACAGACAACGAGATCCAGATAACTTAAGTTTCTCATTTTTTCGCTTGTATCTTACAGAAGCGCAAAAAGAGCCTGTCAAATTTATTTTCACATCCAACCAGTAGAGGGCGCCATAGCACAATCAGCCAAATACACCAAAGAAAGTGACGTTTATCACAGAAATTAATTATTTCATGTTCAGTGAATATTACAAGATTGTAGATGCTTTGCAGTAGTAAAAGAAAATGCTTACATAAATAATACATGCTTCCACCCAGCCACCCATTTAATCGGTTTAATTTTTATGGCCGTTGAAGTTGAAAATACATTTAATGTATTTAGAGAGCAGGTACATTCATTTAACTTTTGCATTACTCGGGTTCCCCCATTACTCAGAGATTATTTAGATTCTTACCAGCAATCTTTAAGTAAGTAATCAATTCTCATATGTTGGGTGTTATAATGTATGATGCCATATTTTTGTTTTGGCTTTTTCTATAAGCTGTAAATGAGAGAGATTTAGCAATCACCAGTGTGATAATTCATCCCTATTTCAGTCTAATGTGGAGGAAAGAGCACTGCTCAGATGTGTTAGTGTGTACGAGTGGGGCCAGTGAGGCTTGCCGTGTTTCCCCAGATGGTTTTCAACCTGGGCCGATGGCACATAAGCATGTGACACACTCTGGAGCTTTATTGTCTACAGATCCAAAGATGTTTTAATGAAACCCCCACAAGGACAATCCGTAGACGTGACATGGCAGGGAGTGTAAGAACAAAAAGTGAAAAGGTATGCGGCAAGCACAGTTGAGCTGGTGTTGTGCTTCCATAATAGAAACCATTCTCCTTTATGAGGCAAGCTGCAAAACTGCTCCAAAATAAGTCCGGGGTCCTGGGGACCTGTGACTTTCCATATTTCACTTTCAGTGCTGTAGTCCCATGTGGTACTATTGGAAGTAAAATCAAAAATGTTCAGTCTTGCCCAAACTCCCTTCAGTTGCTAATTTACGGTGCATGTGTGCACATTGCTCTGTTTTTGTACGCTGAAAAAAAAATGCACCTCCAAGTCCCGAGACTCCAGCGGTCCTCTCGGGCCAGGAAAAAGCAGCTCGTCTCGGGAAAGCTGGCAGGTGGTCTCCATCTCTCAGGCCGACTTTGTTTCCCTCTCCTTCCCTTTCTTGGGGATTTTCTGCATACTTGCTTCTCTCAGCGGTGATGGAACTTCCTGGAAAACTCCGACGGGAATGCCAGATTGCCAGTAAATTTCATTCCCTAAGACTCTTATTAGCAATGCAGGAAGTGAAACAGAGGTGTTTCTAGGTCATGTGTGGGGAGCTGAAGGCTGCTGATGTGTGGAATGAGATATGAACTGATGCTCATCTGGGTAGCGAGTCATTGACAGAGAACTTGTCAAAAGTATAGTCATTGGTCAGTTTTGATTTACTGCTATAAACTGGCATATTAAAATAATCCTACTAATACAAATAAAATGCTATTTAAAATCAGCCAATAACAGGATAACCTGAAAACACAATAGTGAGAATCAATAACTAGGATTGTTCTAGACACAAGGCTTCTGCCTAGGGTTGCCACTCATCCCATATAATACGAGGACAGTCCCGTATTGAAAGGTAGAATACCATGTCCCATTTTAAAGCAACACGGGACGCAATTTGTCCCATGTTTTCACACACATTGTTCCATACATATACATACATGTCAAGTCTTATGTTTACCCAGGAGACACGTGGTTTTCAGCATTTGCTGCAATCTCACAGCTTATCATGCACTTGAGATGTCAGACATCTATTGATTCATAGTCATGGAAACGAATGTTAGGTACTAACGAGTACTAATGAATATTTGGCTCAGGGCACAACTTGCTAGTCCGGCTAACGATATCGACCTACACTCCCCTCCACCCTGACAATTTTCTTTCCCGGCAACCCCATTATTTTTCCTTTATTTTTTGCTTGGTTTAATGTCTTCTTACCCAGTTTCCTGCCACTGAGGCCCTTTGAGGAGA
>JAACJT020000069.1:1323866-1365819 GCA_009936485.2 Gymnarchus niloticus | reverse complement strand
CCCCACCCCGCTCGGCCCCTGGCGGCGCTGCAGACGGAGCACGGCCAAGGCTCCGTAATGACTCCCATTGCTCTTGGTGCCGCGTTATTAATTAGCTCAATGATCCTTGCCGACGGGACCCAGGCTGCGAGTTAGAATCCTCCACCCCCACCCCGCCAGCAAAATATGCCCGGCTGCTTCGGCACTCCCAAGGTTGGGATGACAGTCTTAACGTTGCTGCTGCAGGAAGCTGCCCTGGTGACAGAGAGGGAAACAGGGTGAGACTGGAGGAAAAGGGGGTCCTGGGTGCAGCTGACCTTGGCGAAGGCCACTGCAGCCTGTGGTTTCTGCACGAGTCGCCCACCAAGCCGGCCTCCTGGTGAATAAAACACTGCATGGCGTATGGCGGTCACAGCGCTCGTGTTTTGGACACAGCCCGAATCGCCCTGGCGTGCAGTGTGATTGTCATACTTGGAAGGGGAACAAAAGGGCAGTGACTCTGCCATCTCTGCATCTGAACTAATTATGTGTGATAAATAGTTTTTTTTTTAACCAAGTAAATATAGACATGCTCACAGTTACACGGGGACAGATAAACAAGCAAATGTGTGTATCTACAAATGAAAAAACATCCAGCCCTGTGTTCATAGAAATGCTGCAGTTTCTGTATGTTTGCTCACTGCGAAGGGATAACCTACGGTACAGGCAGGTTTTCAGGATGCTCACGTCTTTGAGGTCAAGGTGGCGATGAACTTTGACCCCAAAAGTCGTGGACAGACGGTGGTGTTTCCAGGTCACCTTGTCCCCCCTGCCAGTTCCCCGGCGCATACTCAACCTGGCACAGAGGGCAGCGGATGTGTGGATTGGCAGTGAAGCTCGGGGTTTGTCTTACTGCCTCAGTGGCCCCAGTATGTCACATGTCCTAACGCCTGCCCGGGTTTGGTCGGTGTCTCCACAGCGACAAGCGGGTATGGTGTAATTATTGATTATGTGGCAGGTGACCTTACGGTGACCCCAAGCCTCGTGCGAGTAAAGGCCAGGGAGTTAGTGTTCACTGGCTGCCTGTCAGAGCCGTCAATACCATGATGAATGAAGGCGATGGTTATTAAGGCAGAATTAGAGCAGAGAGGGGGCTCCGAGGGGGGGGTTGGGGGGGCTGATAAATGATGGTGCGAGCAGTTCCTCTGCGGAGGCTGGGGAGCCGGATGGTATAGCCCTGGTATTATCGCTCTTTATTATGGTGAAGGGTCGCCATGACATCGGGGAGCAGAGAGGTGCTTAAGGTAGGGCCAATATTGCCGATTACAGCCCTCCTTCCGTATGCGTTTTGGCACATCTGTCTTTTTGCATTCCTCTATCACTCCCTTTTATAGCAACCTGGGAAAAACTCCCAATAAATGCTTACGTGATTCCCTTTATAAAAATGTGATTTCCTTGGGTTTGTTTTCTGATAATATAAACTCATTAACTCAAATGTTTTTATTCAGCGGAAAAAGTAAGTTAAATGAAGGAAAACCTGGAGGCAAAATCATGGAGAAAAATACTAGGAAATGTAATGGTCATGCAGAGAAATATTTTACTATAAAAAAAGCTGAGTAAAATGAATCTTTTAGATTGTTTCTAAAACGTTTTCTCATTAAGAGATAAAAATGTAAGGATGGTAATGATGTACCTTCTAAAGGTGGAAACAGTACAAATAGATGTGTTTTGGAGATTCATTAATATAAACCCTGCCTCCCTCTGCTGCAGAGGATACTGGATGAATACAAATTGGGTTACAGGAAGCAGATAAATTATGGTATTTTTGAGCTGTGAATTGTACTAATCACTTCTCCACTCTTTTTTTTTTTAAACCAGCACGTTATTTATTGGTGTTTTCGTTAACGTCAGAGCAAGTTCCTCACTGTGTCTGTTTTTGTCACACTACAGGGGTCATTTACCATGGAAACGAGACTCTCCGCTCAGATGGCCCCGCGCATCCTGACCAATCCCCTTTCGTTCCCTGTCATGTCACTCATCCTCATGCACCTGTCCCCATCTTTCTGAGATTGCGTCCTGTGCTGTCGTTTCATTTTCATGTGCTTTTGGATGTCCCTGGATATTTGAATTCCTGCCTCTGCACCTGAGTGCTGTATGCAGTCAGCCAAACAGGCCCTTTGGCTGGCATTAAGTGTTAAGAATTTCTGTTTATACTCTCAACACTAGCGCCATAGTAATGTTCAGACAGAGCAGGCCTATGCTGCACTAGCTGTTATTAAATAATACCTTTCTTAGAATGGCATTTCTGTAATGATCTAAATCTTGACCTGCATTGCTCCTAACAGTTGTTATATAATTAATCATATTACACAGATATTATTTCAAAGGCTGTGATTTGGGCATAATTTTGCCTTTTGTGTGACTCTGCTTGTATGTTTAGCTGGCCTCTTTTATCCTCTTTTGAGGCCCTGGTTCTATCGTACTCTACCATTCTCTGTTGCCATGGTGAAACAGCCTACTTTTCACTAAAGAAAAAAAAAATTAAAAATTACACTCTGCCTTAACAGCGAAATGAAATGTGTGCGCAGGACCACAAGTGAACCGGGTGACACATCTCACGGTTGGTGAAATAACTGTCATTTTCACAACTGCTACTTCTTACCACATCCACGCCTGGCTGCCGTCGTTCATCTGATTGAGGTTTGCTGAGGTGTTTCTTGTGAGGAGCCATTTCAAATCAGACGCCACCTTAAACCTGCTCATTTGAGAAAATGCCAGCATATACATTCAGTGGCCTGATTGATAGGTACACATGCTTGTTAACGCGAACAGCCTACTACTAATGAGCAGTGAATCATGTGACTGCAATTGAATACACGGAACACACATACCAGGTTAAGAGGTTTAATTACGGTTTGGCTAATGGTTTAACAGTTAGAATGGCTGAGATGCCAGATCGGAGCGATTTTGAACGTTGTGTGATTGTTGCTGCCAGACGTGGTGCATCTCAGAAACAGCTATCCTCCTGAGATTTTAACTCACTACTGTCCAGAGTTTATAGTAAATGGACAACATGACAGATTAGCTGGTGGCACTGTTGCCTCACTGGGTTGGGGGTTCGAGTCGTGCTGCTGGTCTGTGTGTGTGGAGTTTGCAGTGTTGTTTCTCCCAGTGTTGTGTGTGTTCTCTCTGGGTGCTCTGTATGGTTTTCACATGCAATTCAGACATGCAGTTAGGATAACTGCTGTTTCTAAATTGTCGGTAGTGTATGATTGTGTGTGTGTGTGTGTGTGTGTGTGTGTGTGTGTATGAGTGCCTGCATGAAGGTGCCATAAGCTGCCATCTGGTCCAGGGTGCACCCCAGCCCTGTGCCCTGTGCTGCCTGGGATTGGCTCCAGGCTTTCCTCAAGACCCTGACCCTGAAAAGCAGTTAGAAGATGGATGGCTGGTGCAAAAAACATCCATTCTTTTTGGCAAAAACGCTGTGTTAATGAGAGAGGTCAGTGGACTCTTTAAAGCTAACAGGAAGGCCACAAGTGCAAAAATAACAGGTCAGTACAATGGGTGTGCAGAAAGGCTTCTCTGAACAAACAGCTTACATACCCTTGAAGAGGTTCTGGATGCAAAAATGGGGTCCAACCCGGTACCTGCTAGATGTACCTATTAAAATGGCCAGTGAGTGAAATTAACTGATAATGTCTACAGGGAACCACGACACATATCTGTAATTAGCATAATAAAGGACCAAAGTGTGTGATGTTTATTACTGTAACGGAAAGTGACACACTTACATACAAATAACATTTGTATGTATTACTTTAGGTTTATCTTGAATAATCTATCCAGTCAATTTACCATTGTAGAGATCATACCAGTTTATTATAAAGATTTTGTGATTACGTTAATTAAACCGTCCACGTATGACTCAAAACCAATGATGTGTGCTTTTTGGAAATATAGACTTTGAGAATTCGCCTATATGAATATGTATATTTGTCTGGCCCATATTTTTTTCCAGAAATCTCTCCTTGACACTTTTAAGTCACAACAGATTTCAAGGTGGCTATTAATTGCACGTTTGATAAGGTTGCGTGTGTGATGGATGCGATGGTTGGTCTCTTGGAGACAATGCGAGATAAATGAACGAGCTGGACGCTAGCACCCATTCAGCTGAATCACGTGTCTGTGGTACACTGAGAATGCTTAACAAAGGCCCTGGGTGCCCGTCTGTGGTTCGGCCGAGGTCTCAGCCTGATGATCAGTAAGCACTTCCAGATTAATTGGTTGGCCACCTTTCTTTAAACAATGTGACTCCAATCCTGAAAGTGTCTAAATGTGTGGTTTTGTGCCACAAACGATCAGTCACAAGGACGCGCCCCGACGTGTGTTTCTGCACAGCCTTTGTGCACATGCTATCTCTGGCGAACACGCGCGGCTCTCTGCCGTATATCCTCGCTCGTCCTTACTCGTACGTACCCCCACTCCCACACACATCCAAAAAAAGGACTCCTCCAATGAATTAAAAGAGGATGGTAAAAATGACAGCTGGGTTTATTGACTAAACATTACCCTGACATTATCGGATGATAGGAGATTTATTTATGAGTTGTCTGTAAAGACAGCAGACCTGAGTTATGTGTGAACCTGCAGCAGAACAAAAACCCTGCGAGGAACTGATACCAAGGTGCAGGCTGAGGCAATAGAGCCTCAATTCAAAGACGGCAAAGCTCACCTTATTTTTGGATTTTTGGGTCTCTGAATGTCTGAATGTCTTTGAATGTATTATTAAGTGAAAAACAGCTAATATGCAAGAAACAGATTCTGGCTGTCTGACATTAATGTGTCGAAATCTAAAAATGATTCATGTACATCTTTGGACTCTGGACGGTACATTTTTAAGAGATAAATACAGCCCCACTTTGAGAGGTCTACGATGTTCTTTTTGTTCATTCTTTAGTTTACTAAATATTATGATTAATGGCTGCCTGTGATCTGCGATCGCCAAAGGCCACAGACAAAGGTATTAACATGCTGTGATTTGGCAGAGCTTTCATAAGGGTAAGCATACATAATCTGAAGTATGACCCTACAAATAGAATAAGTGTGTTTTTTTTCCCCTCAAATGTGCATCCCTCCCACTCCAAATCCATCTTTCTTAGGGCTCAACTAGGTCAACAAACAAAAAGAAATTATGCTGGGCAGCTGCCATTAGAGAGTAGGTAATTAGAGTGTGGCGTGGACAGCTTCATTCTAAATAGGTAGTAAAAGCCTCTTCCATCATACCATGCCAATGACACCTTCCAACCACAGTGCTGAAGATGACCTGAGGCGAAGGCACAGCTTTATGTGAAAATTTAATTGACCTGATTGGCTATTTACAAGCTTTCTTTTTGCCAGGGTCAGCCAGTCGATGAGGATGACCGGCCAATGACCTTAGAGAGCATGACGTATGAGCACGTTTGGGTCACTCCTTGCTGTTATGCATTGGCCGATGTGATCTAGAGGATAGGTGAGATGTTAAAACTGATGAACAGAGATCGGAACTCAGAACAGATATGCATCTGAAACAATGGCCATCTTAATGTCTCTCTCATCGGATCTTATATGGAGGCAAATACTTCTGAAAAGTGGAGGGAACATCAAAGCATTTCTCAGCAACTGCTTCTCAAGCTTTGACAGTCCACAGTCCGTCGATAGGAGACCATCTTCACGTGCAAATGGCAATAATCCACCTGTGCAACATGATTCTGGACATGAACATAGAGAGAACATGCAGATGTGACACATATGCACAGCTGGTGCCAGATTCAAGCCCACACCTCTCCCCCCAAACCGCTGTGCCTCCCCATGAGAAAACGTCTTTTTTGAATTCCTCAGTGAGACCAGATTAGGAAGGTCATGCCGCTTGTGCGGTGAATAGAAGGTTAAGTTCATGAACTGGGCTTTTATTCAGACCAAGGGCTATCAGAAGGCCAGGCCTGTGTGGCCTACACAGAACACTCAAACACTGTGCCCCCACCCCCCCCCCCTCTCTCTCTCTCTCTCTCTCTCTCTCTCTCTCTCTCTCTCTCTCTCTCTCCCTCCCTCACCTTCTCGCTCTGTCAATCCCTCTCACTCTCTCGCTCTCTCTCTCTCCTACTTTCTCTCTCCCTCACTCCTCCTCTGCCCATTGCAGTTGCCTGATGCAGGGTCATTATGACAAGCTCCTTCGGGGTGAATTCAGAGTTCACCTTGAATAAGAAATCAGAATACTGTCATGCTTATTGAAGTATTCAGTGGCTCAGCAAGGATGCGAAGATCTTTAGCATGACAAAAAATGGGTTTGATAAATATAAACTAAGTCTTGGCTGTTCGATTCTCAAGCAATAAATGACAGTAGGAAAACACTGGATTCCTTGCTGAGAATTTCTTCCCGCAGTGCGGCAACTGAAACGATTGTGCGGGGCATTCTCGTCAAGGAAGTGGTCTAGGGCGTCATATTGCACCATCAGCAGCAAGGAACAGCTACGGTGTCTACCTGCTTTGTGAGCTGCCTCCTCTCCGTTGTTCGGTGTTGGAGGAACCGATTCATGTGAAACAGTTCAAGTCTGGAGACTCTATCTAGCATTGTTTACTCATTTTAGCATTTTTAAACATAGGTTTGAAATAAGCTGTGATAGAATTCTAACTGATATCTGAACTCTACTGCCAGACTGAATATTAAAAGTTACAAATGAGCGTGCATCTTCCCAGACGTTGCCATCTCTTTGAGTTTGACCCACTGCCTTTCTAAGTCCAAGCAGAATTCCTCTGCTGCCATAATTACTGAGTACAGCTGTTTGCTCAACACAGAAAAATGCCGATCCATGAGATGTCACCTGACACTCTCTGTTAAGTGCAGAGAATCAGCTTCAAGCCCATATTTTTACTCCTGTTTGACAGTATAGTAATTTTTTAAATTATAGCTTCCCTGAAGATATCCTATTTAATGTTATCGAATCATTCCAGTTGCTGTTGTATAAGTACATAATGATATTAATTTGTGCATCAATAATAGTGGGAAGGACCAGTAAATAAAAATGTAAAGCCCAAAGGAAATGCTATTATAAATGCTTGAAATAAATTTCATTATGCATAATTAATATGTTTTTTGTATGCCTGAGTCTTTTCTCCTATAATGCGTGTTTGTTTTGCAGCAGACAGAGCACAGGGCATTTCCACATACTGCTGTGGTTGCCGCTGAGCCCTCCCGTGCTTGTAGATGCATTTTCAGCTGTAGGCAGTCATCTGCCGACTCGCAGGGAAGCTCTAGCATGTCACGGAACTGAAAATAACCTCACACCAAAGAGAGCCATGTACGACCGAAAGGCCTGAGACAAATGCGAGGTTTGTTTTCTTTGCTTAACTTCACTCAGCAAACAGCCAGTTGTGAATACAGATGGTCGACGCAGTGAGGCTGTGACGCTAAAATGCCGTGTTAAATTGCAGTACCATCCTGCAGCCCATTAAAAGGGAAAAGCGAGCCATCAATAAGAATGTTTTATATGGTCTCTTTTTTGAAAGGTTTCTCCCCCCAGACTGCTAAAGCAAAAAAACACCAGTGATTTTGGTACACACCTCACCCTGGGTACAGGTTCATGCAAGGTGAAGAGCGTATCACACACCTCTGATGATGCTGCTCTTTGTCACACTGTTGTTTCTTCTTGGCAGATTGCAGGCTTTGCTGAGTGACACATCACAAATGCAGGACAACACTATCACCCCCAGATTCCTACCAGCACACAATTGACGCCTTGCTGGAGGCCAACAAGAGAACAAACCCATCAGAACCCAGTCCAAATACGTAATCTCTGTGACTCTTTAACAAGTACCGAATCCAGCACTGTGGGGCTCGGATCCCAGATTTATTACAATGATGATAATGATGTGTTAACTTTCATGCGAACTTCTGGTTTAATTACTGCTTTTCTGACCTGTATTATTTGTTATCAGTTTTACTTGCATCTTGTAAAGAATACTGGTATTTTGGAAAAAAAAAAATGCAGTAGTCAGAAAAAGTATTTTTATGTGGTTTTATTTCAAAAACAGTGTGTAGTGAGTTTGAGTAAAATACAATGTATGACAAAACATCGATGTTGTTGTTTGTCATACACAATCATAAATGTCTATTACAGAAGGCCAGTCTAAAGCCTGTGGACTGTCACATCATTTCTATAATAAACCAGAATTATCCCTGATTTACATTTCTGCATGAAAATCAGTATGTATGTTTTAATCCTTGCCAAAAGAAACAGGAAAATATTCACAAGTAAAGATATCTCTATATAGTCACTGATCTGGTTCATATAATATACATCATATGTCATATAATTATACTTTTGAGGCGCTGTTGTAATGGAAAGGCAAACACTGAATTTTTACACATAAGGAACAGAATATGAGGATTGTTATACCTTGTGATGGTATGGCTTTGAATATTTTGTGATTACTGGATTAACTGTAATGCAGTGTCCCAAACATTGCCGCATTTGAGTACTTCATAATTTGACAAAATTTATAACAGCATCTTCAAAATAGGTTAAAAAAAATAAGTCCCTTAATATCTGACTGTACAAAACACAGTAAGTGATCTAAAGCAAACAAAATTAATAGTAAAAAAAAAAATCAATGCTGAATAGTTCTTCAAATCAGAGAATACCTTGTGGTTGCTGATGTTGACGGGGCTAATATTATGCAGCATAGTGGTGGGGTGGTCTTCAGGGAGGTGCTGCGTGAAAAGGACAGGGCAGGATGGGCAGGGCTCCCTGAGAAACCAATCAAGAAAGAGGCTTCTTTACGAAAGCACATTGCATTACTAAGCAAAGCCTGCCATGTTACCTATTCTGTCATTTTCACAATGAAACCATTTTCTCATCCTACAAGAAACTTCGCCATCCATAGACAAGGAACTGGACAACATTATCTCACTCTTGAGTGACAGTGTTGACCCTAACAGTCACAATTACTTGGTTGTTTTCATGTTAGCAATTTGGGTTGTTTTATCCACACAGTCAGCAGACACAATACCTGAAAATGTACATCATGTTGTTGGCCTTTCACCATTGATGATATGCATTTTCATACAATTGACTAAAAATATTTTTTTTCCATATTTTAAGATCTTTTATATTTGAAAAAATACGCTGTTTTTTTTTTTAAAAAAAAAAAAAAAAAAACCCTTTTTATTTTTGCAATTACTTCAATGATCCTGAGCAAATTTTGACCATTTTTTGGCTGAATGACTGTTGGCCTGTGTGAAAGCTAGCAGACGACACTTTGAACACTTGCTCTAACTGTATGACTTGTTTTGTCGGCGTTTTTAACTTGACTGTTACCTGACTTTGCTGTCTGATTTTGATGTTTGTCATTGTGAACATTAGTCAGATTTGTTGCTTATGTTACAAGGGTACAATAGAGTAGGCCTACATAAAAGAGGTGTGGCGGGAAAAAAAATACACATCGTGTTGCAATTTTCTTCAGGTGTATTTCTGTCAGAAATGATCAAAAGCGGTTCAGGATCAACAAAGGTATTGCAAAAATAAGAAAGTTTTTTTAACTGTCTACTGGCGTTACAAGACCACGATCACCTCATGTAGCCTTCGGGAGCCTGGATGAGAAAATAAATTCCGTGCTTCACGGGGTGTTTTTTTTTCTAACGTGACACTTATCACCTCACCCTTGCAGGGTATTAACTATGGAAAAAGCGGCAAATTTGTCCAAAACCCGGCATGCACGATGACGTGGAAGCATTCACATAAGTATCATTATTGAAAACCACTACATTATTTACTAATATAAAAATTATTTAAAAGTTGTTTCTTTATATTTGTTTTTTTGTTTGTTTTTTTACTAATCTAACACCGTTTTAGGAAAAAAAGAAATCCGAACAGACCACTGACCACTGGAGCCCCAAGAGAGAGTTCTTGGGTGCAGTGGCTCTGTGGCGCAATGGATAGCGCATTGGACTTCTAGTCACGTTGCTCTGAGGAGCGATTCAAAGGTTGTGGGTTCGAGTCCCACCAGAGTCGAACCTTTTCTCAAGATGCAAGTCCAGTAGCTGTGGGGAATGAAAATCGAAAGTGTATAAAATGTCTATGCATGTGAAGTAGCCGAAATATAAGATATACAGAATAGATATCTGCAATAGCGATTTCGCCATACTGTCACTTAACGGGTAATTCATTATTATTCATTATTAGTAGTATTGTATTTTTCTTGGCGCATTCAGCTTGGATGTTTTTTAAAATTTGTTTTACTTATATTTATGGAATGCTCCATGCAACACAAACATAATACGTATTTCCAAAGAAATTTTTTAAACATGTAACGCTTTTCTAACGTTTTTATAATTGAATTATGCGCTTTTCACAGTGCTTACTGTAGTTATTCAGAACGAAGAAAACCTAATTAAATAAGTTTTTTGTGAAACGCAACATTTTCCAAAACAGAAAAGCCGAAAGTAAAAGTGAAAGATAGTCGTGCGTCTAAAGCTGCGGGCTCGTGCTTGAGAGAGTCAAAGTCAAAGCGTGAACGTGCACGACATGGCGTCCGTGCAACATGCGTTTGCGGTGTGCTCTGCGGAGGACGTCAGTCATATGCATCGTGGCAATATTCATACATATATACATATTTATATTATCATGTGTGTTTTATGCGTGTATGGTATATATTATTATATTATAATACTAGTCTAATTAAAAGGTACTAACATATCGTTGTCCCAGTGTAACAAATATATGCTGAATTTACAAGGAAAAAATTGTTTCCTCAAGATCAATTCTTCCTGATTCGTGTACTTTTAACGTTTGGTTCTAGGATGCTAACCCGTGTATATGTAAATTGTTCAGCATTTCTTGTTTACAATCAGTCAAACGGTGAATTAACTACAAATTTGTTTATATATCTGCAAATAATATGCTTTTTTAAAAATGATTAACATTGAAATGACGAAGGGTTCCTGTCTATTAATCGTATTACTTTTGATGTAAATCCGTCCCGTGACACACGTCTCACATATATAGCAGTAGTACTTGTGATGGCTGGTAAATATATATGCTACGGTCCTTGTTTCCGTCGAGCTGGTGGTGATTTGGTGTCTAATGGATGACATTTTCTTTGGAATGATGAGAGTCATCACGTTGGGGTTGGGTCATGCAAAGATGGGTGACATATCTAATACAGCGTCTGAGGTGATGAGTGGACATATAGTTCGTTGTAGCATGACGTCCAACCGGGTATTTGTAGCACAGGCTGTTCAACAAGCGCCTCTAGATGGAGTTACTAGAACTAGACACAAAACCGACTGCTGTTCGAATGAATTGTATAATTGATGTGGTTAGTACATTTCATATTTTCACTATCAGTTTTTGTATGCTTTTTAAAATGCATTGAAAATAATATATGGCGGTTAAACTTATTTATTCGATAATTTTGGTATTCGAATATCACAGGGCTTTTGGTTTTATTTATTTATTTAGATGAGGTTTTGTGATTACCCCCTGAAAAGAAACGCATTTTTCAGGGCATCTGTTGGTAGTTTTAGCGACCATACGCACAATAGGGCTTTGCTGTTTGAACAATCAATAACACACTTTGGCCCGAAAATGCAGCCTCAGCACCCCTTCGATTCTTAGGCCAGCAAAATCTGCCGTCAATGTTGACAGTCTCGCACGTAAAAATTATGCTTAATCCTTCATTTGAAGAGAGCACCAGAAGGGCAAAGTCCAGGATTAGAGGGACAAATATCCACTAATTTGTTTGTAAATGCAAAGGACCGCACCCCATACGTGCACAGTATCATTAAAGCATGCTAATTAGATATCCTGCAAAGCGTTAGCAGCTCTACCAGCGCTGTAGTCCTGTAACCTGAACTTTTGATAGCTTTAAAAATTAAAAATAAGTTAATGTTAAATTCTGTAAATTGTAGGTGAGGAAAAATACAACAAATATGTACATTTCAGATTAATAATTTTTCTTAGCTCCTTTTATGAAATGCTCTCCCTTTAACAATAAATATTAAGCATATATTCGGTCAATGGCCGTAATGTACGGTTGTCACCATCCTTCATCGTGGCCTCTTATATCGATTGAGTCGGACCCGAGCCAGTATGTCTGTAAGTAAACTAGCTCTTTTTCATAGAAATTTGTCTTTTAATAAATGGGAATCAGAGGCGATTAATTTAAACGAAACTGATTTTATTTGGCAAACACTGTATGCAAAAGTTCAACAAAAAAATTACCAAAAAATAGTAAAACACAATATTCCGAATCCAAGCAATTAAATAACTTGCATGAATTACAATAACAATAATGTTACAACGGTTATGTCTTGCTTAATAAATCAGAAATGTCACCATTTACGTGCCAACATAAGATGGTTTGCAAGGGTAAAGACGGTCAGTTTGGCAAGTGTATTTTTTATATTACAAGCATTAAGATACATCAGTAACGTCAATAGTCTGCTTCACGTGTATTTGTAATTTTAGAGCATATAAAATTATTGGAGAATTGTATCTAATTGACAAAAAGAGAAAACAGCACTGGCGAAATTTTGTGCAAATGAACACAGACTCCTGATTCACCGAGAGCCAGTGACCAGGTCAGCGTTTTCCCAAAACGAGTTAGAGGTGAAGAGGTGAAAGTTGAACTAGGGTGCGAACTGCATTTGTTAGTCTGATAAGGACCGTGCATTGTGTGGTTGGAAGGTTCAAAATCCACCTGCCAGAATACGTTTAATTACACAATTCTAGAGCCGTCATTTGGAAATCACCTAGCCAAAACTGCTAAACCATAATTTTTGAGTACTAATTTTTGACAGGTCTTAACTATTCTTAATTTTATTTGAAATATTGTATAAGTATGTGAGTGTATTTTATGTTCTTTTTATAGCTTCTAATATTGTTTCGTTCATTATACGAATAGATATATCCCTGGAAAAAAATCCACGATTGGCAACAAAGTCCCTAAAATAATCTATTTTTGCTATTTCCATCAGAAAAACGAATATTTTGGTAAGTGAATTCCATTTGGAATAAATTTCAAAAACTGATTTACTGTCATGTTTCATTGTGCGTGCGCTCAGCGTTTCCTAAATCACGCAAACACGGACAAACTGAAAAATTCTAAGAATAGGCAAAAATGTTATCAAATCATATTTTGATGATAGTATTATGAAGCCCGCGAAATTCAAACTTATGGCAGTTCAAACATAGCAGGTAGAACAAAAAATATACTTTATGTTCCATTTGTTGATTTTGCAGCAGTTCAAAACTTCACCAAACCGGTCCAAAGTTTTAAAGTTCCAGGATGGTTAAAACCACCAATTATCTTAACGAACTTTGTTTGGGTTTTGATAAGGAGACACAAAAGAAATATTTGTATCTATTATTAATGCTGGAATGATACACAAATTTACATATTCCTATATTATTCGGGGCAAGATAAAACTAAATTCATTTAGTGATGGGTATCGTTACTGTGTTCAGATGCAGTCGGCATAATTTACATATTTTTAAACTACAATTTTAAATAATGTAAGCGTTTCAATTGAAGGCAAAGTGCTTCACACTGGATGAAGACAAAATGAAAGCACGAAAAACCCAACCCTGTTTTTTCTGCATCGACATGTATAACATATATTACTTCAGATGAAAGGTACGTTGTGGGAAAATAAACTATGAATTTACCAATGCGCCTGCGTTCCACTGCGCTTTCTGTAGGAAAGTCAGGGCCATTGTAGCGTTGCCGGATATTGGACCTCGTACCTGTTTTTCACTCTGCGTGACAGACAACAGATACTTGCTACGTATAACACGTAACCAGTAGCTAACCTTAAATAATTTGCTGTATTATATTATATTGCATACATATTAGTTTGAACAGCCGTAAAGGAATACTAGCGCTAGGTGCTTTCAGTGCAAAATAAATTTTTTATTGGGCATTATGCTACAATACATGATAATAAATAGCCTTCACATAGTCTGACTTTATAGCATCAAGATTTATTGTACAATACCATATTAATAAATCGCGTTTATGTAACCACTGCCTTGAAGAGCGGAGAATTTAAAATGTCACCTCTTTGTTTGTTACAAAACAGTTTTACTGTGAATTACGTGTGAATAATTCCACAGGCCTCCGTTGATGAAAATAAAATCACACATAACACCACGCAAAACAAAATTCATAGGTCCCTGTAAAAGTGTATGGCTCAGAGAAAGGAGGTTTGCCATTCTATATTGGTAAAAACGTGTAATGCATAACAAAAAATAGAAATTTTATATTTTTCATCATAGGTATAGTATTAACCTAAAGGACGCAACTAATCAATACTGGATTACGACTCTGTCATTTGACATATTATCGTTAAATCATCAAATATAGGCCTACATGGTAATAATAGTTGCGAAATCTTTTTTAAGACAATTATCTGATTTGTCGGTCTTCCGTTTGGCTTCGGCTTGTGAGTTATTTCGCTTTAAATGTAAAAAGTTTTGACAGTACTGCCATATGACAGAAGAATCGTATTTATAAAATATCTGATTGACACTGCCGACAAGTCTCTTCGATGTGCACAAAATTCACTGTACAAATTTAATATTAACAATATAGCAAAAGCTAGATTCAATAACAGTACAGTGGACGACTGTCACATAAATATAATACGCATGCAGTCATTTCGAGCGTTTTTATTATATCTGCATGACTTTAATATTTAAATCGTGTGAAAGAATCATTTGCCATGAAGTTCGACGGCAGATAGGCTATAACCCTTCAAAGCTGAGTTTAAATATATTGGCTTTTCCAATTCATAGGTTTATTCATTCAAGAGACTACAGAATTGTCTACCGATGGTAATGAAATAGCAAGACTATAACCGCAATTCAGTTTAAAAGAACGTCGGTTTGCACTTAATTAGCGAATTCAAATATTAATTCGTGTAGTGGAATCCATGGTGCACGTCACTGCAGTCGACAATACGAGAAGAATCCGTATGTAATATTCACGGAAACCTGCAGAAAACGCGACCCCAGTTAATATTCGCTTAGGTTGACATAAAATGTAGATGAAATCCAAGAGCAATTCATCAGAAAATGAATAAAAGTTGTTTTCATGCACATAAATGGTCTTGTTATGTTCAGCAGTAGAAAGGACTTTTTGTAACACTTGTTTTATCTTCATTATCCGCATTCACTTATGAGTATAAAGGATTTGCCTGTATGTCTTAGATTAAATTAAAATTCACTGTCCAGCCGCAATGACCTGAAAATAAACCCCTGCCAAGGTTATGAAAGGCGTTTTTAATTTAATCACTTTCATCACATTTTTAGAGGTCTATACATAAGATAATTTCCACTCTAACAAACTGGACTGACAGAAATGATAACACATTTATGCGCGAAACATCTGCAATTGTATACAGCAGTCAGGATTAAAAGATAAAAAAATAAAATGACAAATGAGACAAAGAATAACTCTTTAAAGCTGATAGAATGAAGGTGACTATACATTTATGCGTCTTGGCTTTGAACGACAAGTTTGGTTCTAGATCAAGAAAAAATAAATAAAAATTAAAAGCCTGCATGTTACTCCTCGTAAAACGATTGTACATTGCATTTCAGTGTTTGACTCCTGCTTGAGAATCTCGACCTAATATACATATGTTTTTCAGAAAGTAACAAGTGAATTTATAGTTTAGAAATGCAATTTAAGTGCAAAACTATTCTCAGGGTTGTCAAATGCAATACTTTATTTTCCAGTTTAATACCGTTTTCATAACTCAATTTCTCTCAGTAGCCCTTAATAACATGAATCTAACTAAATTACCCTAAATAAATATAGTTAAATAATGATAAAACTATCTACGTGTGTGCAAACTTATAATATTAACATTAAGGAGTGCAGTCAACGCCAGTCTTCCAGCATGCAGACCTCTGTTGGTAACGTGGGAGACAATCCAGAGTGGACATCCTTTGAAAACGGTTGCGGAGGAGGGGAGGAGGCAGGAGAGGGGACGTTGTCCCGCTTATCATTACGACAGTCCTCCTGGCTACTGTTCGGCCACAACCCATGTAATAGGCCTTCTTTCTCACGTTTCTTTTGTTTCATTCGTCTGTTTTGAAACCAGATTTTTACCTGCGTTTCGTTAAGCTGCATGGCGTTGGCGATCTCCACCCGCCTAGCACGCGTTAGGTATTTGTTAAAGTGGAATTCCTTCTCTAGTTCTGTTAGCTGCTTGGTGGTGAAGTTGGTCCTTGGTGACCCGTTGGCATTAAGTCCATCCTGAGCGATGTTTCTACCGTGGTCACTTTCTGTACCGAGGCTCAAGCCATAGTATCTCGTCTTGGCGATCCCAGTCAAAGATTTAGCTGGAAAAGAAATCACAATTTGAAAAATGTCAATACATTACACATGAATCGACACATAAACATTGCCTGGCTCTCTTCAAAAAAGCACAGGAGCGAACAAAAAAATGACAAGAGCTCAAGATGAATTGGAATATGGCATGAGGCTCAAAAGAAAAATGTCAATTTAATAAGGATTTGATGCCCATGAATGATAATCGGGAATACAAAGAAATAATGGAAACATTACTTTTTGAGAGAAAGTGTAAATTGTTTATGGTGAACAGAGCCGAACATCTGAACGGTAGTATGTATACACTGAATTAATCCAAAGTAAGTATATTGGTTTACCCTTCATTCAAACCAAGCTCCCTGCCGTTTTTTAGATCAAACTTGATGCTGGTCGGAACAGGCCCCGGTAGTACAGAACAATGGGAAGTAAAACGTAGCACATTCATGAACCCGCATATATGATTTAATCTGCAACGGTAAATGAGTCATTTTAACTGGCTTATTAGTCAGGGTCATAGGATCCATATAAGGGCTTAAAATGTTCAAGATTATGTAAGTATTGCACAGAAGCAATTCACTTATAAGAAAAACATTTAACAGAAGGACAGCACCCTAAATGAAACGCACAAGTACGAAGGGTCAGAACTTCGCCCTGATCGCTGGTAAATTCGTACGTTTCTGTTTTATTAGCCCATTTGAGAGCCGTCTCCCAGATACACCACAATAATGCGGTGACCGAAACCACTCACGAAAAAGCAATTTATATGCTCTGTTAGTATAACATATCTATAGTGCTAACGCTGCATCCACTTTGAAAATATGCAATTTAACATCTCTGATTTGAATGCGTTGTGCAGGTGAAAATTGAGGAAACGTGGGATAACATATTGTGATCAGTCACGCCTGAATAAAACATTTGTTGATATGAAAACTGGACAGTAACGCAATATCTGAAAACATTTGCTTTCGAAAGGAGTGTCTCTTAAAGATAAGAAAAAGCAACAATCATTACATTATTTTTGAACGAGTTAATAATATATGAGACATAATATGTTTCAAATTACCATATGTTCCTGAGAAAAAATACTGTCAAACGAAATAAAAATGAAGACTACATATCTCGTAAACTGATTGATTAGTCGTTTGAAAAAAATTGTCCACTTGGCCGCATGTGTATAAGCATAAAATATGAATAAAGCCCCCCCGACTTATCAAGTTATCATAGTTAGGTATTTAAACCTGTCATAAGTAAATCACAAAACACATCTGATAAAACTATATACGCCTATAATCTAAGCCAATCAAGATATAGACCCGTCCTTCACCGCTCCTGGCACTTCTTGCTTTGGGGCTGAGACACCTCTTTTGGACCAACGAAATTCGCAGGGTCAGTCATCGAACTACACCAAATTATATGCAGGAAAATATATAGGTTCATGTGAAACGTCTTAATCAACAGCATTAATATTTGCTCTTCATATTTAGTTTATTCCAAATGTCTCTGTATTGGGTATACTGTCACTAACAACCCACCTGAGATTGTAAATCAAAGACGAAGAAACGGTCATCTATGTCTGATTGTTATTGTACATTTACATTTATTCGGGAGACGGTTTTGTCCAAGGCGACTTATAAGAAAGCAGGTAATGCACCACAAGCAAACAGTCGTAAAGGAGCCACCTTCGGCGTAGTGGCGTTATAGGCTGAGTTTTCTATTAGTAACTTGAAGTCCATCCTCTATTTCGAGACCAGGATGTATAATAAAACGTTTACCATAGACTATTATGAGGTCTATCATGACACTGGACAAATTATTTTCCAAAATACCGTTCAGATTTACAAGATTCTTTTGATCCGAAAAGTACAGTATGGGAATTATATCCGGGGCCTTTAGAACTCTATACCTGTTACCATATGGGTAGGGCGCGGTGTTGGGTACTTGTGTGTGCATGGCAGGGCAGCTTCCCACAGCATAGAGCTGAACTTTCTGGAAGATCTAATTCACGTTGAACATCCCAACACTAACTACAAAGGGTCAGGAACTATCCTGCATGGGCTCCAATGTCAATTTATGTAATTATCTCATCTAACTATTAACTAATACTAAATCGAAAAATGTAAATTAAAACGGCATTTTAACAAAACAACCTCAAGCTTGAATATAACAAGACGGGCAAATATCTAGCGACGAAAGACAAAACAATCAACATACTTTGGGTCAGACATCTGGGCCCTTATTCAGCCACTGTCAAGATATAATTGAAGAACTGCGCACTGGGAATACCCGGGTACAGGAAAGGTAATGCGCTTGAATTAGTCCTAGCTACAGCAGGAGGAACTGCACCAGGATATGTAGATTACTCCTCTCAAAAATATGATTTAAGCACTATTGAGACGTAAGGGAAATTTAATGACCCGGTAGTATACGAAGTTCGATTTTTTTCCCCAACTATCAAAAGCAGTTAAGCAGTAACTTCTCGATTGCGTTCTCGATTACGATTCAAAGGCATTTGTGCAAGACACAGTCGAATGACTCTTCTTCGTTGCTATCAACGTTTATTTTCAATAATTTCATATCGCATTATTTTGATGAATCAAGAATTCTTTCGTTCATTTCTTTAGAAAGTTACTTTCTAGTATGAAACTAATAAAAGGCATGCTTTAAATGTAGACAGTCAGCGAAAGTCAAATTATGCCGGGTTTTAAATTCTTTGAGATCCTCCTGATACCTTTCAGCTAGGGCCCGAAATAGGGCCTTGGTCACCAACAGTCATAAGATTTTTTTAAAAATATGCATAGTTAGAGAATTTGATGTGAAGAAATGAATTTACATGCAAAATAACTAGATCATCTTGAAATCTTTGTGTGAATCACATTCAAAAGGAAACCATAAATGTCTGGCATTTAAAGATAAATAGAATTTAAGAATATTGCACTTCGTGTTTAAGGAATGACTATCCGTGTATTTTGTTTCCCAAGATACTCGTTTCTCCCAAGACAACAGCCGTTAATCCTCTCCCATTCATTCTGGAAAGAGGCTGGCGAATCCTTTAAATGCATAAGCATACAAGTGGGGCATTTTAAAATGGAAAAAGACCTACAGTATACACTTAAAGCCTATATTTGCCTGTTTTAACTGTGTGGTTTGATGTGTCTTGTATGACAACACATTTGCTAAGTTCACAGAGTCCCACAAAAAGTTTTTGTGAATCTTGACTACAATTGTTTTCCAACAAAGATAAACTACACAGGTTAAAGTTAACTTTTTGCGAACTCACCTGTCCTGGGCTGGTTTCGCTTTACTTTCATCCACTGGAATGTTTTGCTGATGTAACTGTTTTCATCTCGTGGGCTGACATGGTCCTGGAGGGAATTATCCTTAACTGTCAAGGGAATCTTTGTTCCCTCCTGAGAGCAAACCTGTGAGTTTGTGTCAAGCGATCCTGGTGCGATGTCTGGCTCAGAAAAATTTGCTGTAATTTCCTTAGCCAAATGGAAGCCGCTCACGTCCAACTCGTGAAAATTGCCGTGAGCGGAGGGATTAGAATAATGGAAGTAAGTCGAAGGGGAGGGGTAGCTCTGATCTTGCGAGAAAGTGGGTGTAGTAGCACTCCCGGTACTGAAGGCTAGTTGAAGGCTCTCTGATTGCGAGGTGTTGGTAGTATACGAAAAGCTGTACTGCCGAGCGGAGGTCAGGATGGGAGCGGGGGTGGCGTTGTGAAAATCTGAGATTTGGTGTTGCACGGGGAATTCGGTGCCAACCAGGTGGTTTTCTTCTGCTCTACAACAAATTAAATTTTGACTTGCTCTTTGATCCATGCTGTGCAGCCTGACCTCCGCTGGAAAGTAAACTCTAGTACACTGGGTGCTGCTGTCCCCGCTGCACAGTAAGTCTCGGTACGAATTCATTTTCCTTGCCGCTTTAGCATCCTTAGATCTGCCCCGCTTTTCGATACTTAATGGAATACATACACTGGGCCGGAACAACAGTCGAAGAGGAAACAAATATTGTAAAAGAAATTCGATCCGTAATTTAGGATGACGTGCCCTCTTAGCTTTGGCCAATGGCATTCTGCGCCCTCTTCCCCGGCCCGCCCTCCCCATTTACAGCGATAGGGGATACTTTCATAAGCCATTCTCAAGCGGTTTATAGGTTAAATAAATTCAGATAGTAATAATAACCGAGTTCCCTGTTCCAGTAAATAGGCTGTGATCGCATCACACAGTTACCTTTATTACCCCGTAACATACACAATTAATTTGGCACTGCTGATTTGAATGCTATGCCCAGTGGACCTCGCGTTTGCGTTTTTGTGGCATGAATATAAACCAAAAGTCACCATCGACTACATAAAGATGCTTTTTCTATGGGTGAGTGACCCCAAACTTTTATTTAAAAATTAAATGAATAAACACGAGGACGTAAGGTTACGTTTCGGAGAGGTGCGAGCAAAATAAGAAACGTATATCCGTAAAGCGTTTGTCAGTTTTTCTTGCTGACGCATAAGTTATACGAGTGCATTAGCCTGATGGGCTGACCACTCCTCACCAGTGAAGATTATGGATCTCTTTTCTTTTCTGACAGTGGTTTTTAACATAAAACTCAAAACCTCTGATATAAACACGATTGCATAAGGACAACCTCCCCGAAGGATTGTAAAACAATATGAATATGTACATTTCTTTTTAAAACATCTATGCGGATGTACCGAACGTAACGGTACACTGTTCGCGGCCTCCCCTTTTTGTGTCACATCCAGCCGATGAAATATGGCAGCTTACGTTACAGACTTAAGCTGACATCCTAGTAGATCACGTTCATTTTCTTCCCATCCATTCTGATCTTGTGCATATCCATTTCGATCGCTCTGATCCACTGGCTATACGAAAAGTACAGCAGTCTTTTTTCTTTTGAGCCAGACGAGATTGTCAAGATAAAAATTACATAATACATTTATGAATACTTTCCCAACTAAACAAGAAAACGCATACCATATTGAATAAACACGATTTTATTTTTGATCCATCCATCCATCCATCCATCCATCCATCCGTTCGTCTTTTAACTGCTTATCCAGTACATGATCATGAGCAATATTTGTATACATATTTATTCATATTCATTCATCTATCCATTTTCACACAGAACTGTTTCTGTGTATATACATCGTTCTGGACTTTAACTCACTTTAATTGTGTTTTTGTTATCATCAAGTCAACATTAAGCAGAAACATACTTGTTTAGTCCTTAAGTTTTATGGTTCATAACGTCAAAGTTGCTTGTAGCATAGCTTTTTGCTTTGAACTAAATGAAGGAGACAACTGAACGCCCATTTTAATCACAGACTGGAATTTCGAGTATTCCTGATAAATTAAGCTCTGTCCCTCAATAATGTTGTGAACGGTATTAAAAGAGGTTAATATTGTAGTTTTGTATTAACTACACATGAAGTCTCTGGAGCAGCCACAGTGGTGTAGTGCTCTTATTAAGAAAATTGCAAATATGTAAGTATTTTACATATATCAAGAGTTCAGTTTAAAAGGAAACCTGTCTGAATGTACCCAGTTCTGCAAAGCGGGGAATGTTAAAGGCTGCAGGCTACTCTGTGACAAATGTATATGGGGGAAATATGTATTTTCATTTTTTTTTCCCTTACTTAGAATAACCATATTATGTGATTACCAAAATTAAGAAAAACATCCACAGAAGAAAGTGACAGATGTAAGGCTTGCAATAATTCATTAGTTAACATAAAAAAGTTATAGTTGCTATGCTGGATAATGAAAGGTAATATTGATCTTAATTTTTAGGGGTTTAAAATCAAGATTTATGTATTTTATGTCTTTTCACAAATGAGTTGTGTATTTAGAGTTAATTGCTTTGCATATCTATCAAATGCTGTATAAGGTCTCTTGTACGAAGTTTAACCCATTAACATTCGTCTGCTCTGCAGTTACCACCTCTGATCAAAGCTCACAGAGTCAGAAGGTCAGCTGGGTCAGTTCAAAGGTCACAGACAGCTGTTGCTTAGCAGTTCACTCGCAACATGACTCTTAATTAGCAGTTCCCTTCAGCGTCAACGGAAAGGTGCTGCAATACATACAAATGAAGAGATTTATCCTCATTTTTGGGCTTCATCTCAGTCACAGCAATGATATGCCTGGAGCATCAGTGATTATTTAGAAAATAAGGTAACAAAAGGTAAACAACGGGGGCAATTAGTATTATTTTTGTTACTAAAATCTGGTTATTCATTCATGATTTTCCAATGGAGTTTGCAATCTAAGCCTGCAAGATTTTAATGGCATGACACATTAAAAAATGTAGGGCAGTATGGGGTCCAAATCTTCCATTATTTAAGATAAATATCATTATTTATCAGGCATTCTACAAAATACATGCTTTTATGTTTCCATTTATGGCATGTATGAGATATACTGTGGGGAAAGGTGTCAAATTGGGAAGTCTCTTTTCAACATGACTTTGACAATGACAACGGTTTCTTGATTTTAATTCATGTTTTCTATACTGAATAGTTAATGATCTTAGAAGACATGGTATGATGTTAGACAGTTGTGAACACTGTTTTCAGTCAGTTAAATAAGAAATCCTCTTCTCAGGACAAATCACTAACTAATCCCATTATATATAGCTGAAAATATATATAACAAGTTCTATGTTCTAAGCTTGCATGATTGTTGCACAGAAGTTAGGTCAGATATCAAATCTATAGCACTTATAGAGTTGAGTTTATAATGTATGGTGCATTAAACTAAAATCTGCCTTAGAATTGTAATGCAACTGGATTAACTAGCGTACCATGGAATATGTATTTAGGACTTTAACCAGAAGGAAGCCATGCTAACGTCAATAAACTGTTGTCTCAGCCTTATACCACCTGTAAAATCTGGTTTACACATGGTAAACCAAATGAAGAAGACTGGGGATCACGCTGGATGGGATGTTTCATAAAAATTTAATGAACACACATTATGTACGCATGTGCAGTGAGTTCTCTGACGTTACAGTGATTGTGCCATAGTGATATAGCATAATGATTACAAATTCTTTTGGGTTTACAGTCTACAACTTGTGGTTTTTCTGAGTCACTTATCAACCTATGTCAAAACAGCAGGCACATTCTCAAACAGTCAACATGGCACACAAACCACAAACACATTTTGCCAACTTCACCTTCTCCCTGCAAAACTCATTTAGCCAATCCAATAAATCAATAAATACTTAAGGTAAAAGTGATTAACTCGCTCAGAATAGTAGCACACAGCATTACAGCACCAAACATGCAAGCAGTCAATACACAACTGCAAGCAAAAATCCGAGCATCCATTTTACTGAAACATTACACATAGAGTACAGTGAGTTATACCATGTGATGCTTGTTGCTTATTGTGTGTAATGCCAAAGATCAGAACATTTAGTCTGTTAGTGTAATTGCAATAAATTCATCATTACGAATACAATCATGAGTCAGAACACACCAGGGCCAACGGAATGAGGTGTGAGAATGCAACACACACACGTGCACAGACTTCATTGTCATCTTCTGATTTTTACTTTCTCATAACATGGGAGTCAAATGCAACTACTCACACCATCAAGAAAAAATACATCTGTGATGATAGACATACAGTACATTGCAGCTGTGGTTGCCTTCCGTCGCTTCCTTATCGAATGTAGGGCCACATGTTATCATCTTCATCACATAGTGCTTCGTAGCGATGAAGATACCTCCAGGAGTTCTTCATGGCCAGATGTTATGCCGCACACTCGCACACGTGGTAGCAACCTCAAAGACAAAATGACGTCATTTTCCCAGAATAGTGGATGGACACAGATGACCGTGTGCAGCCAGAATTTCCATCTACATGATTCACTTCAACATGTACTCCCTCACCTCCTCGTTTTGCACGTACTGACATCAGCTTCCCCTCATAAATGAATTTATGTGTTTTGACACCAGACTACAGCTACATAAACATCTGTAATCATGACTGAAAAGACAAAGTGAAGATGGCATGAAAAAAATACAGAACTGCTTTGTAAAAAAATTCATATGCAATGTTGGCATGTAATGATACCTCTGCCCCTAAACCAATGATAGATTTGGTCAAAGGCCACTCTGTGAAAGTGTGTCATTCCTATCTAGTGACATTTTCACAACTGATCAGAAGGAGGATGGGCTTCCCCCTTGATTCTGGTTCCTCCCAAGGTTTCTTTCTCCTGAGGGAGTTTTTCTTTGCCATTGTTGTCCTTGGCTTACTCTCTGGGGACCTTGGGCCTGGGACTATGTAAAGCGTTTTGTGACAATGCTCCCTGTTGAATAAAATTGAATTGAATTGAAATTATGAATCTTCGATATACTGACATGCTATGCTATGCTATGATCTGCAGTTACAGTTGCCTGGATGTAAATGTATGGTATTGTCCACTTGCACCATCTGAACCATCGCTGCTTCCTGTTCAGCTCCCAAAACCATAGCTGACCCGTCAACTGGGGAGGGGTGGTTGCATTCTGCTCTGTAAGAACACAGCCAATTTCCCCTAGGTGCATCTACTGTAATGCACTGATTGAGATGAAAAACTCCAATGAGTAAATAGTTTTTATATGTTGGTGTAAAATGGTACATATTGTATAGGTGTGAATTTCTTGCATGGTGTCTTACTGATTCTCATTTCTGAATGGCTAAAATATCAATATTGCATTTTAACGTGGCACATTAGGCTCCGCCTTTTCAGCCAGCCTCAATGGACAGCACATGATTTACGACATGGTCAACAAGAGTTTCTCATATGTCACGAGTGACCTCTGTTCTCAGCGGTCCTCTCCCACTGACTCTTTCAACATGCGTATAAACTCCTTTTCCCCTTCAGCTTCAGAATCTTCTGCTGGCTTGAGGATGTCCTCTCCAGTGGTTTTCCATGTTCAAGTGAACCAATAACACCAGAAACCACATTCATGCGTGTAAGTATGTAGTGATTGGTGTATCAATAGATTTGTAAGGATAGGTTAATTTCTCACAAAATTTAGATGCTTTGAGTTGGTTATTTTGGAGTGAAATCTTTCAAATAGGGTCAATTTAAGCTTGCGCTTTGTGTTGTCTTTATATGTCTTCGGATGATTGTTGAGTATAGTGTTTTTGAAAAAGTCCATTATCAGATGTCATTGATATGCATGCAAGGGAAACTGGTTGTCTCCTTTGCTTTGGCACTTGGAAAGATGGATACTGTTATGAGGTTAAGTCCAGGGATAAGAACAGGTTATAATTTAGTTTAGATAGGTATGATATTTTTAAATCATCTCTTCTTATCACCCCAGAATTTACAGATGCCATCCAATATTTCTGTGTTCTTGAGGAGCTGAACTACAAGCACAACTTGTTCAGATAATCAATACCTCAGAAAGTCATTTAACAAATTCAAATAACCAATTAGGTGAGCTGATGGTGAAGTTTAAAAAAATCCCTAGAAAGGCTTTGGTGCTCTTGAGGAGAGGTTTTTGAATAAAAGTGGTCTTTTTCTAGCCATTCAACCAGATTTCAGTTCAATTTTGATCGTATTGCTGTTTTGTCCGCATGTATTCTAATCTTTTTCCTGTGCAAATACACAGTTATTGTCAAGATAATTGGCCTTATATATTATATATAATATATATTTACAGTATATATCATGTATTCATATTCTGTGTTTGGAAAAAAAACCTCATTTTAGTTTTGCAATAACTTTATTGATCCTTAGCTGATTTTCATCATTTTTAACAGAAATGCACAATAAGAAAAATGTAACATAATACCACACCTGTCTTATGTACTCCTACTGTACTTTTGTTAGACAAGGAACAAATCTGACTAATGTTCACAATGACAAACATCAAAATCAGACAGCAAAGTCAGGTAACAGTCAAGTTAAAAACGCCGACAAAACAAGTCATACAGTTAGAGCAAGTGTTCAAAGTGTCGTCCGCTAGCTTTCACACAGGCCAACAGTCATTCAGCCAATTATATGCATATGGATGGAATTGTTAATACAATTAACAAGAGTAAGACCACTAATTATTTGATCATTTTTCCATAGTTATGCAGCAGCTGATGTATTAATATTTACAGGGGTGATTTGGTTACAAAACATTAATATACTACATCTGCTTTGTCATTTTTTGTTAATTTTGAGTTGTTTCTTATCAACACAGTACCTGTGCTGTTAGAAGAATAACACATTTAAAAGCTAAATATCAGTCTTTATTGCAAATCCTTTTCCAAAGTAAAGTATGAGATAGTCAATCAACACGCACCGAAAAATTCCACTAAGAAACAAAATTTTGCAACACCCAGGCCTCGTTTAAATTTATTAAATTTAATAAAGTAAATTCTAAAGTAAAGTAAATTCTAAAAAGACTAGACAGTAACTTAGTCATTGGAGATATACTACAGTCATGTGTTTGTGGATTAGGAGTTTGTGAGTGTGTCTAGAAGGTTACTGGTTCAAATCTCATAACTGACAAAGTGACCACATCATTATGGGGCCTTTACACAGGGCTTTTAACCCCAAAAATTGCTCCAAGGGTGCCAGATAAATGGTTGATCCTTTACTTTGACCCTAAGGTTTGTGTTTGTGTGTGTCTCATGGACAACAAGATTGTATATGCAGATACCAAATAATTCCTATGCACATTACAGTTTGATTTTAAACTCACATCCATTTCCCAAACCACTTCATCATATGCAGGGTTTTGGGGCACTGGAGCCTATCCCAGACAGTTTAAGGCACAAGCGGGGGGACACCCTGAATAAACCCATCACACAGTCATAATACAGGCAGTTTAGACATACCAATTAGCATATGTTGTATGTCTTTGGACTGTGGGAGGAAATTGAAGTCCAGGAAGAAGCCTGCAAAGTGCAGAGAAAACATCCACGCTATACACACACAGAGTGGAGGTGGGTTTTGAACCCCTAACCCTGGAGGAACAAGGGAACAGTACTAACCACTGAGCCAGGGTCATGGTTAAATATTGCACATGATGTTTTCAAAAAATAAACAGCTCCATTTCTGTCTGCACTAACTGATATATTGTTGATATACTCTAGTAAATAATGATCAAAGACCACTAAATGAGAACATTTGATCTGGAGTGGAGTGGTCAAAACAATAAGCATAAATGTTACTATTCAATGAAAGGGGCATGCTTTTATGCACAAATATTTCTGCTTGTGTCATCTAAAATCAGACGTTGCAATCAAGGTGACCCATAAGGGTTAATTAACATTTAAATCAGTGCAATTTCCCCAAGTGTACAATTACCTTCTGAGCCCCCTAGTGGATATTAATGCACAAACTCCATACTGCATAATAGGAACATTTTCAGTTTCGATCTCAAGGTACTGACAATAAAGCAACCAATCAGACAAACGTGAGGCAATATAAAGCATATGCAAAATTATATAAATCTATAATACACATCTTGCAACCCTATACTGATTAAGAGGTATGGAAGGTGGATAGATAATTATCATAAAACTAAATAGTTTCTGCATTCACCAGTCAACCAACATGTGTCCATATACTGCATCCAATACAAGAGCCTGGTACACCTGATGCATATCCAAGAAAGCACAGTGGACACCTGTAACAGAAAGCTAGTCTATCACAGGGCGCACACAGTGATACAATATGAGCAATTTAGGAATGACAGCTCATCTAATAGCATATGTTTGGATCGTGGCAGAAAGCCCACGGTAACATGGGGAGAATATGCAGACTCCACATATATGAAAGTGTGGAAAGGATTCAGACCCTAAACTCTGGAAATATGAGGCTGCACTGCTACCCACTGAACCCCCACAATGCTCAGTACAGAATTATCATTATGCAGTTTTGAATTTAAGAAATCCTATTCTTTAACATAAAATTTTGAAATGATTTAATTTTGAATGAAATAATTGCAACCCTCTCCAGGAGAGGAACTCTGAAGGTGGATGAATTAAATTAGTCCTGTTGATGTTATGCTGGTATGAATGTGTTGGAAATGTCACAAACGATTTTGTGATGCGGTCCTGCATTAATAACTGTGATTAATGACTGCACGTGGCTTTCTGTTGATTTTCAAGCGGCATGCAGGGAACTGTAAATAAATATCGAAGGTGTTCCAATAGAATGGGAGCATATCTGGACGTTAGGGTCTCAGACAACAAACGCCAAAAGATCACAAATAATATTTTGTCAATTAGATTAAATGTATTGATTTGTGTTAGAGTAAGGTTGGATATGTTATTTCAAAGTTTATTTATTTCTTGTGGTTTTGAACATAAGCCCTTAATTGTATTTCATCAAAACTTTGACATGCCTCAGAGGTTATTGAACACTTCAGAAGATGTTGGTTTTATTGATAAGTTATAAACCTGCATATTATTTATGTTCAATACTGTTGTCCATTGGTTTAGTGTTAGCGGTGTTTAGCATTGTAGCCTCACACCTCCAGGCTTGTGGGTGCTATCCTGACTCTGTGGAATTTGAATGCTGCCCCCTTGTTTGCATGGGTTTCCTTCGCATGGATACTGATCTCCTCCCATAATCCAAAAACATGAGAATTTGTGAGCTGGTGTTTGTAAGTGGCAATTAGGGTTCGTGTGTGGACATGTTTATTATAACATTCTGGAGACACGCTATCCCCACCAGGAATGAAAGCCTGTTACCTTTTGCAAATGTCCCCACAAGGAAAATCGCAATTTCATAAACATCTGTGAATGCAATCAATAAACCTAAGGAGCCAAAATTTTTGTACTTTGTTGGGCTATGAATGGTTAATATAAGGGCTGATTAAGGATTATAGGATATAGGATTATATATAGGATATAGGATTATAGTTTTTGTAGTTAGGATTAGGGTTTGGCCAATAGAAATGAATGGAACATCTCCACAGTGTTATAAAGACACAACTCTGTGTGTGTGTGTGTGTGTGTGTGTGTGTGTGTGTGTGTGTGTGTGTGTGTGTGTGCCCATCTCGTACAGAGTGTGTGCTGCCATGTGTTTCCTGGGATAGACTATTTTGAATATGCAGATAGTGAGATACCTGGATGGATGGAGTGCTGTTAAAATAGGTTATTTATGCCAAGTTCCTCTGCTCCTTGTGCTACTGAATGCGAAATTGAAGAATATGTGTATTCTTTTTGGTCCAAGTTGTCCAGGTCCTTAAAAGACTAAGATACGAGAATGCTGAATGGCTGTTTATTTCACTTGATTTGTTATTTTTAATGCTCCTGATGCACCGTTTTTGTTTCTCTTTGATAAATATTCACACAGCCTTAATGACAGTAAATGTACAATGTGATCATCTCATTAAGTTTTTAATCAGTCTCTGTTAGAGGGGAATCTCTTCCAGTAAACTGCTTCCAAAACAGTACAGGGCACACCTTAGCTAAAGGAATGAATAACGCAGACAATTGCAGACATCCTAATTGCTTGTCATTGTCCTTCTGCTCTGTCTCACTTCTTGCACAAACAAATTATGGCATTTCCCTCAGGAATTGACTTTAGGAGCATGATGCTGGCCTTATGTCATTGTTTTGAAGTGCAACATGGACACCAATCTCCGTCTGCTTTTGAGCCTCAGGAGAACGGACCAAATTACAAAGCAGACATAAAATAACAGCAGCATCACTGACAACAACAAAAATTATTGTTGTTACAATTATTCTGGTTGTACTTTGTGTATAACAAATTATCGTTGAGTTTATTGTTTTCTGGCAGTTGTAGAGTAATTTATAGGCATATTTGTTGATAATGAGCAGCGCCGTATCGCATATTCTTACAACATATAGCGGTGAAGGCGTAGTCCCAGCTGGGGGAGGTGATGGAATTCTAGAAGTAGCGATGACTGAACGCGATTGCTCACAATGTTCATTTGCATGATACTCTTATCTGTCTTGGTGTCAGCTTTGGGGTCACACAGCGTTCACGTTTTTGCCTTCCCCCCATCCCTGTTTCGGTAAATAAATCTCTGCAGTTTCTCCATTTACCTTCAGAATATGAATTCATTCACACTCGCAGAGCTGTGTTCAGACAGCAGAAACAGTGTTCGCTGGTAATGGGCTGCATCTGGAATAAATAGAAAAATTAAGGCCAGTAAACACAAAAATGTGATCTTCCAGTATATGCCGTTTAAATTCCATTTAAAAATTAAATTCAGCTCAGACTCATGAAGCTAGTGATTCCAACTAATTATTATGCCCTTTGCCTACAACAACACTTTTCCCTCCACTTCTTTAATGGAAACTTCAGTCCTGTGCTAATTAGAGTACTTGTAAATTGCTCAATGTTAATTAAATAAAGGCCTTGATTAGGCAACAACTGGAACACTGTAATCAAGTTGACCATTGACACAGAAATAAATTCAAGTTGGCACAGCTATGAGACAGCCCTTAGTTGCACCAGCTTACATCTCTACATTGCAAATGGTAGCTACCAACATGAATTGTGCTCAGTGCCACTTTCCAACTCCCACAGCTGGTCAAAAGCAATGGTTTTGATTTGCTATCGAGTATGGCTTCTTTTTTCTTGAGGATTTAATGAGTGATTGCCCCGTGGTTTCTCTATGATTACTCCAAAGCTACACAATGTGACATCAGTTTTAGGTATAGAACTATGACAGAAATACGTGAGTTTTCATATCGTGATGAAAGCTAGCTGTCGTAATTTTGGAACGTTAAGAGAGGGCCCAGTACAGGGGTGGGGGGGGGGGGGGGGGGGGACAAAAAAAAAGAAAGGGGGGGGGGGGGGGGGGGGACCATCCACAATACCAACACAAATCACCAGCATGGTAACAACCTTTACTCGCGGTCCGCCGTACACAGGAAAACAAAAATTGTCTGAGTCGCTTGACTGGCGGCTTACGCCTCAGGGTGGCTTTCCCGAAGCCAATAATTATGCCTCGTTTATCAGTGTCTCCTAGCGTTCATTTTACGCTGAACGAACATTTCATCGTGACCGATTATTCACGATCCGTCTTGGGGCTGGTGCAAGGCCGACACGGGTCTCTGCGACGTTAAGTGTTTTATGACTCTCCCCTGGAGCTGGCGGAACTCATGGGATCCATTCATGTTAGGCCAAACATTCATATCACAGCCAAGGCATCCGTTCTCCCAAGTGGTAGGACTGAAAAAGGCTGGGAGAGTTTAAAGGAACCAAAGATTTAACATTGGGGCTAAATGAAAATGCAGCACCGCCACTTTATAAATATCACGTACTTCTGAAATGTGCCACAACTGATCTATAGATCATCTAGAATGAGTCTGAAGGAATAGTTATTATTATTTCGACAGCATTTTCAAAACATCAGGCCTCACAGACATGCATTTTTATGGACAGGGCAATGGCCTGACACCTCCAGGGTTGGGGGTTCGATGCCCACCCCTAACATTCTGGCCTGACACCTCCAGGGTTGAGGGTTTGACACCCACCCCAAATGTTCGACCTCAGTGGTGTGGGTTTTGCATGTTCTACCCAAGTTCCATGTATTTCCTTTGGGTACTCTGGTTTCTCTTATAGTCTAGAAACATGTGGTTTGTTGAATTTCCAAATGTAAATTGCTCATAGTGTCTGATTGTCAATGTGTGCCCTGTGATGAACTGGCATCTCATCCAGGTTCAACCCCTGCCTCATACCTTGTGCTTCCTGGGAAGCGCTCCACACACAGCAACCTCCTACTGAAGGAATGCTATGGGAAAATCGATGGCTAGATGGCAGTATTCTTAGGCGGTATCAACGTGCTAGAACCAGCCAACATATCCCAGATTACAGGCACCCAGAGAGTTAGACTGAAACTCACGCAGGGGGGGTTCCAGGGGATGACCCGTCCTGGAGCACCAGCCAGCAGGGTGAAGGTCCGGAAGGTCAGAGTCCACCCAGAAGTCAAACTTCTCGTGCCAACCGTCAAAGTGGATCTATTTCCAGGACAGATATGGATCATTCACTATTTATGTCTTTGTACATCACTATCCATACTAACGATTTTTTTACTGCCTCGTGTTGCATAATTCATCCTTTAGTCTAAGTCAACAGCTATTACTTAACTGGTGGGAAAAAAAAAAAAACAGGCATATGCCAGATACCACTGATGTAACTCAAATTTCTATCGGCCATAAATCCGAAACTCTGACCAGCGGAAACGTTCATATATAAAATAAAATGCATGATTATTTACACTTTAAGCATATGACAAAGCATGCTAATGGTTAGAAATACTTCTCACACTTTGTCAGTTTGTATCGGTACAGACACTTAATATTTCGTCAGCCATTATAGCTTCTTTATGTGGCCAGATTAGATCGCTGCATAAAAACACTGAGGACAGCAAGCCTCACATTTGTCAAATGCTGTGTTTACGATTATTTCTCTCTCCATTTAAAGGACAGTTGAAGACCACAAGATGTGTTTCTAATGCATTTCAAATCCTGCATATATCAAAAATTTAACATGAGACTTACAATATGGAATCTAGCAAAATCGGGAGTGATGTCACGAGTAAACAGAACCAGCTGCAGCATCTTTCCGAATAAGGTGACGACACGGGAGAGAAACCTCACAAGATTCAAGACCCCATCTACATGCCTGACATCAGTAATTATTTACCAATACACTCAAACCACAGCGAGCACACGTGCAGTGTCAGCATGACTCAAAGGAAAGAGGATGTAGTTAATTATCAGTAAAGACATCAAAACGCAGCCAAGGCAGCAGGCCAAATGACACCTACTACTGTTGCTATGACTGAGAATCTGAAGTTACTAACATCCATGTAAGACAGAATGCTGATAAAAAAAAAAATACGTAAAGGGTCAAAATATGATGGAACACAAAACAGCAGTTGTCCCAAAAAATAAATGAAATGCCAGTGTTATGCTTGTCTCAGTAATTAAGATCACTTGCAGTTTTTGTGCATAGATATTCCACCATGCAGAAATGACAACACAATGAACCGATATTTTTATATACCTGATATAATCTCACCAGGCACAAATACAGCTCACATTTCCACTTTGTCCCTACTGTCGTATAAATTAGGTATCAACTAAGGTTTTCCCCCTACTCTCAGCCGAAGGAATCCAAGGCTCAAGCAGGCAGGGCCTTCGTTTCAATCCCCAGAAGGAAGGAAGAAATAAATAAATAAAATCGATGAGTCCCATCTGCTTGTTGGACTGAAACTCATCCCGAGCCAGAGCTGGAAGCTGGGAGTGAATCATGCTAACTGACGGCTGGAGGTTAGCGCTGCGGCAGAGAGCTCCGCCCCCTCCTCCATCCTGCGCAGTGCCATGCACCGGTGAGGACAATGCAAAAACTGCAGTTACCGCAAAAACCAGCAAGGAAGCAGTCGACATACTGCTTCATAAAGCCCATAGAGGAAAGCTTCAGAAGCAGCATTGACAAGTTTACTTATCAAAAAAAAAATACTTACTGTGTAGATATGACGTAAAAAACACCCCCAGGCCCACAGAGATCGCTACCCACTACCAGCTGAAGACCTCCACCAGGTAAATGAACTGGACCACACCATCAGAGATACTCAGACTAGCCAGATTTGGTTACAATTTGTCTTGACAGACCCGAGATGAGGACAGAAAGTGCAGTCACTTTGAGGTTAGCTTGGGGAGTGCCCACTGTAAATTAGACAGCGATACAAACTGCACTCTATGTGCACAAAAGAGTACATACGGGGGTTAATTTGGCATTATATGGTTAAACTACAACAATTATTTATGGTGGTCACTGAGTGGTGAGGGCAGATGTTGTATTAGACATTGAAAGAGTTAATCTTAATTATGTATTACAATGAAATGCACTTACAAACCACTTATGCAGCTACTTCTGTGACTCCGCCCCCCTGCCCCCCCCACCTTCACTCTGTAGTCTTCTGTGTCCACGATGGTAGCCACCCTAATCAGCCTGGGGTTCCGCCTGTCCACGGTTTCCAGCTTCATGTTTAGCTGGAACCTATGGGGAGCCCTCTAAAACCAGATGTCAGAGGTCAAAGGGTTAGGTTGACAATTACTTAAATTATAAGTTCTCATTTGAAGCATTGGATCAGGCAGCAGAGAATACCAGAATTCAGGGCGAAAACAAATGACCATATACAAAACACAAAACTACGGCTCAAAGAAGAACCTACCATACAAAATACCTCACTTGGGACTGCCAAGGACTTAGTGTCTGCCAAGTACTCCTCCCATACAAAGTTTTCTGGATTAGGATGTCCTGAAACACAACGCAAATCACGTTAAAATTCACTGACTTCATTATCAGCTAGCAAAACTAGAAGACAAGCAGAAATAAGTATTTAAAGCCTTGATTTCACACCCAGTTATCCATCAACCTCTTTTTGCATATAGATCCCAGAAAAGCCAAACGCAATAGCGATGGCATGCTGGCAAGAAGCGTCAACTTCAGTTACCGCACTCACCGCACGGGTTCCGCCCAGCATGGGAAGAAAGGGTCATTATTTTGATCTTCTGAAAACAACTCCACCTGCTACTCTAACCAAACAGGAAGCAAGGAGCTCTTTACAGATCTTTTGTGAGAAGCTCATAGGCAACACTCAGATGGAGATGACATATGTTGGCATAACAAATAATGGGGTGGGGGCTGCTTGTTTCAAACTTTATGTTTGTCGTTGCGGATACGTGAGAGCTGTTTGTTTTTCTACTATGTCAGGATGGCACGAGGGAACTCAAAGCACATTAGTTCCACTGCCCAATTTTTCACTTGCAATTACCTAGACTTTGAGGTGCCATTTATTCAAGTTTCAAACATTCAGAGGGCTGATGGCACAAAAAAAAAAAAAATATATTCCCCACCAAACTGGACACTCCAAAGTGAGCACATTCAGCTTTGACATTTAATTCACGTAATACTACATTACGGTTTTCCACTGCAATAAAAATTTCATCCACCGATAACCTAAGTGAAAGTGGACATGGGTTTCCTGCTGTTTAATAGTCTTCACACACAGTTTATAGACACAGCCACAGTTTACAGCATGGTATTTCAGGTTTTCCTTGGCTGATTAAACCAGACAGACATGGCGAGATTATTTTCAGCTGAAGCAGTGGAAGACTTTGAAGCAAGACAGTCATGAAAGGTTATCCAAGACATCCAAGGGTAAAAACATCATCCATGAAACCTGTACTTAACCAGGTCAGTCTCATGGAGATTTGACATCTTTCACATTCAGTTCAGGATAGAAAACAATAGTGTGTAATCCCTGAGGAAAATTCAGCAGGAACAGAGCTCTGGCTGAAAGTATAAACTGCAGATCCAGCATGAGAGACGACTGGGCTGTTTTATGGTTCACTCTCCATTTCTTCTGCGGTACTGACTTCGCCCGTTATCTACCTCTGACACATTCCCATCCACGGCACGGCTGGTCGGAGAACACGTTTGGCCTTTTCTGCACCCTAATCTTTCCTGCGTCAAGTCGCCCTATCAGCATTATTGGCCAGGATCGATTACACGCTTTCTACAAGATGCAATGTCATACAGAACAGAACAGCTCATATTACAGAACACAAAAGCATTCTTTTTTTTTTTTACTGCCTTGCGGCAAATCATCAGATACATAATTCTCCACCAATATTTGACTCTACAAACTGATGACAAATGCACTTCTGGAGAAAACTCCAGGAGGGATTATGATAGGGCAGCAGAGCTCAGTGTACCACAGGTTTACCCTGAAACGAAGACGAGAAATTCCTTAAACATGCAGTATTTAGCTGCATCGTGCCAGAGTGCACTCCAGACATCTGATAAGTGAGGTCTTTTAGAACAATAACCAATGGGCACCAAATTTCTTTTTTTAAGAACATTGCTTGAGAGCCCTGCTCTCTTAAGGCAGCTGAAGCGAACATAAGTACAAAGATGGCTGAAGCTGAAGGTTACTCCGATTACAACACAGGTATAGGCCGCTTTTGAAACATAGGGTTAAAAATGGCTAAAGCTGAAGACTGTAGGGATTATTCCACATGTATAAGAGCATTTAGAACATTGAGAATGAAGACAGCCTAAGTTGAATATTTCTCGTATTGTGCAATTGGCTGATCTGCAATAATGCCCATATAATATCTGACCAATAGGAGTACAGATCAGGTGGGCAAACTAGGTCAGCACTGAGGTCAGAGGATGGAGCCATGTGCCATGGCGTATGCGTGTCTGGCACTCACCCTGAGGGGCTGTGAGGGGTCGCCCGTGTTCGTGACACCACCCTACTGGGTGAATATATGGACTGCTGGCATCACACCTGCAACAGAAAGCACGGCTGCCCAGTCAGGTGCATTTATGGTGCAAAAGGCTTCAGAACATCAGCAACATGTAGAGCCGGTTTCTAAAATACAGGCAAAACCTAAGCTTTAATCATTTTCTTAAAGGGATAGCCTGGTAGAAAAAATTAAACTTGCACCCAGAATCGATCACCCAGTGTATGTTTGGTACAGAAATGTAGCTATGTTTTGCTTTTTTCATTTTGTAACAGGCTAATTTTGCTAACAGCCACAGAAACAAAAGATACACATCTCAGATTAAATTTTTCACCAGACTTTCCCTTTTCAGAGGGTGACAGCTTGGGAACATTCGGCGTATGTTATGAAGGTAACACCCTACAAACAAAAGGAAGATGCAGCTGACTGAGATCCTGCTTAAGACTCAGAGGTCACATGACCTGCATTGCAGTTATTCTCTGCGCATTCCAAAATCAGCGTGCAGATTTTACCCAGGTACATGGCTCATGCCGCCAACTATGACATTCGACACATGCTGAGTTCCATGGTAATAAAACAATCTTTATGAGAACCGGGACAGTTGAATTAGGTTTCAAAAACTAGTCAGCTGGGTTCCTGCAGCTCCTAGGCAATGACATGCACTGCCCAAAATTCGGCAGGAAAGGGTTTGCGCCCCCACTGCTGGATTTTCATCGTAATTGCTGGAGTATTTAGACAAATCTAAGAGAGACTGAAATCTGGTGCACCTTTCATTTGTTTAGTGTGCAAGCAAACAGATTCTAATGTGAAAAAGTTACTGCATTGCAAATAAAGAGATAAACATTGTTGGCTGTTAAAAGATTTTGGTAAACCGCAGTATCTGACTTTAAGCAGCTCCGAAGAAATCCAAAAAGAAGTGTAATCCTTGAAAAGATCACAAGATCATTTCTAAGGCTCGGTAACTCCAAAGAACCGCAAAGAGAGATGTGTATGCTCCAAGAGAAACGTTTGGAAAAGTAGCGAACCTTCCCGAGGCTGACCACCCTACGAGTCTTAGAGAGCAAGACATAAAACCACCTGGGAAGAAGCAGAGAACAGGATCCAACAATCATGAATCATTCTCGCCTCAGCAAAGATCAATGAGCACGTCTCCGCTGTCAGACGGAAGCTGGATAAAACAGAATGCGTGACAGCACAGAAACGTGAAAACACAAAGGGTCAAATTAACCACCCACATGCTCCCCAAGAGGTCTGGAACAACATTCCAGAAACAGAAGAGGACACTAGAGGTTTTTGATCACTGAGGGCCTGGTCATATCTACTGAAATTGCATTCATTACTCTGTCCATAACACAGTTTGGCGTTTGTGTGTCCAAGACCGATGAAGGTCTTTTTAATTTGTAGACACTCGCTTTTCCAGTATCTCCTGCTGGATAGTCAGCACAGCATAGAGAGTGACGTGGGAGATGCAGAAATTTTTTTTTCTGAAACATGAAACCTCAAGCAATGCAAGATCTTATTTCCCTCTAGACAAAAGCCATTGTTCAATCCAAGCACCGTGGCATATGGCTTTGTCCCTAACGACTGTCTTTTTACATTACTTCCCTAATATCTTCCACTCCAAATTTCCCACATCACCCAGATATCTCAAAAAAAAAAAAAAATTTTCTTCCAAACCTCAAAAACTTAGATGACTCAAAATACATTCTAAAAAAAAAAAAAAAAAAAATCCCATTTAACCCAGAAATACCCAAATGCATTGGCACAGAAAGAGAACATTGTCATTGGGGAGGGGCTAATGAACGGCCAAGCCAAACATGACAAACAACAACTTAAGAAAACCACACACAGTCGGGGCCAAAACTACACTTCCTGTTTTTTCGGAGCGAAAGCATGATATTTCTGCAGCATTTTGGTACCTGGGTATCTCTAATTCAAGGAGAAAGACCAGACTAGATCCATTTCATTCCACATGAAGAGCTGCCTCAGTGACACACTTAAGTACCAGCATTTAACGTTTCGCTGGAGGAAAAAAAAAGAATGAAAAATAAGCAACTAATACAAAATGCAGCATGCTTTGGATTATGGCTCTCACATAAAAGCTGGGGCAAAAAGCCAGCGCTAATGCATTCAAATAAATTACCCATCAAGACGCACGAAGGTCTAGCTGTGGTACACTACAAAGTCAAAGCTTCAAACAAAGCATTAGCGTCCAGCTAATTCTGTCCCTTACTTCCAAAGCAGTATTTGGAAAGTTGCAGTTCTATTTCCAGATGAGTGCTTTAGTCCTGGTCTGTAGATTAGAAAATCCAGTTGTTCAAAAGGTATCATGCCAAGTTGCACGGGTGGCAACATTAATGCTGCTATAATACATAACCTAACTTGACAGACCATCTTGTTTTGTGTTGTACACATTGCTGTTGATAGCTTTTTATACAGTGTCATTATAGTATTTATGGCAGCCTTACTATTTCTGTGCTTTGCTCAGTATTGTTACATTCTGGAAGATCTAGATGAAATGTAGTGTTATGTTTTTAATAACGACTGTTTACAGGGAAAGCGTGGTCTTTTAGCACGTGTTTTTCTGCTTTTACTGTGATGTGTGTAATTTTTTTTTTTTTTTTTTTTTTTTTTTTTTAAACTTTTGTGTCTGTCCAGGGACATCAGATGAAAATTAGTCTCTGTGACTAACTCTGGCATAAATAAAAAAGTGAATGCATGGTCCCTGTCAAACTAATAAACGAATAAACATACAAAAAACTAATTGCAGAGTTTTACCTTGCTGGATGACACACAGTAATGTTTCTTTTCATTTTCCTTTCAGTTCTCCAGACCAGCATATCCCATAAAAGTTGTCCCATGACTTGTACCCTATACTGCCTGGGATGAGCTCCACCCCCCACCCTCATCCCCAGTGACCCCAACAAGATAAGCAGCTAGACAACGGCTGGATAGATTTCATTATCCATATCTACTTATCCAAAGCATGGTAAAGTGAATCAGGAGCTTATCGCATGTAGGAAGGGGTATAAGGCAGGGGACACCCTGGGCACAATGACATTTCAACACACACTCAAAGCACCATTAAACTAAAGGCAAAATGCAGACAGCAGCTGGTTTAATCTGCATGCCTTTATGCTGTGTGAGCAAACCTGCAACCATAGGAAGAACATGCAAACATGCCAGGAGCCACGAACATATAGAGAGTGAGCTCAGACAGGAATCTAACAGGTGGGAGGCCACAGAGCTGAACCATATGACATCCACCAGCCAAACAGCACTCACTCAACCCCAGCAAGTAAATCACATGCCAACATTGTGATTTTTTAATGCAGATTCAACAAAATACAGGTAAGCAGTCATAATCCATCCATCTTCTGACCACTCACCCAGGCAGGATATGGTAGAAAGCTGGAGTACACTCTGGATGGGATGCCAGCCTACCACAGAGTACTCATAATTACTATGTAATATGTAATCATTACTCATGGAATTGCACATTTATGTAAACTGGACAAATTTGTAACATTAAATGAGTGTACAGAGGCTGCAGATCACCAAAGTCTTTCCAATAAAACTCCATTAAATGATGCATTTTAATTGCAGATCGCATGCACAGAGGTCTATAGCCGTAAGCTCTTCCCTATGATGAACTAGCTTTTCTGCTTCAGATAATACCATCCATCCATTCCCCAACTGCTTATCTGAGTCTTGGTTTCTGGGGTGCCTGGAGCCTATTCCAAGCAGCTTAGAATAGAAGGCAGGATGGGACACCAATAGATGCCCTGGATGAGACACCAATCAGATGAAATCCATGTTCTGTTGTATATCTGCCCCAGCATAACACAGAGACACAGTCAAGCAGCAGACACAGAGAGGTATCCCCTTTGCAGTATACCTCTCCTTCAATTTCCCCTATTCTGCTTTCCTCAGGGATGCCTGCATCTCAAAGCAAATTGTTGAAAGTTCATCCACACTCAAGCAGGGGGAGTTCCAGTAATAGGACAAGACATAACCAGATATCTTTGCCGTCATGCTGAGGTTATGAAAGACATTACCTCAATCTTGTTTTGCAGATCAGGATTTATCTACCATGTAAACATCGGTGCGACTTTACAGTCCGTAATAAGAAAATTATACTACCTATTCTGAGCGGAGCAATTCATTCGAGTCATCATCAATTCCAAACCGTGGACCGTAATTACTGCAACCCAAAAAGAAAAATTAAGACTCCATATCAATGGAACATCCACAGTAGTTGGGTGTAGTGTCTTAATTATGCTTCATCACATTGACCCTGTACTGGATGAACACAGAAAGATAATCGTTTTATCGCCTGTTTCTCAAATTTCATCATACATACATGGATAATGGCAGAAAGGGGCGGGGGGGGTCAGACAAGGGGGAAATTTAATGTCAGCCACTGATATGTTGTATTACACAAGGTCAAATAAACATTATCCTTACTGGCTTATACAGTATAGAGGGGTACTGACCCGGGAAACTATCCCAGCAAGCACAAGCGACGACGGTACAGCTTTGTTTTGTTGGCTCATATTTATTTGCCACTAAGGTCTGTCGGAAGCATGTTAGTTAGAATCCCATCATAGAAAACAGAAGTGACAATAAAACGCCTTGAGCTTTGGACACCCATGACAGGACGTGAGTGTAAATACAGTAACTTCTCACTGAAGTGTTGACGGAGTTGATTAAGATGTCATGAGCTACGGAATTTCTGTCACATCCTGTCATGACCGCTGGCTTTCCAGCAGACATGAGCTTCTAACTCACGTCTCACGGCTTTGCAGGATCAAAGCGATGACAACAAATGAAAGAGATGCAGATGGCTGCCCTGGCAGGAGACAGGACCAGCAGAAAACCACCAAGCGCCAACTGGGTCGCTACGTGGGTCGCGAAAGTAATGTCCACTGCAGAGCTGAGCACAGGGGCGAGTGGGATGCAAGGTCGAGGACGGTGAGACACTGAGGCTGCGTCATGTTGTCTCTGTGGGCTGGACGCATATGCAAAGGGAGGAACGGGAGTTTGATCTACTCCAGGATGGCCTCAGCCTTATGTCTTGAGCTCCCTTAGATTGACTCTGGGTGATAGGTGTACAGATGGACAGACGGACAGTTTGTTGGATAAACTAGCATATGTCCATCCTCCCATCCATCTTCCAAAACCATGTATCCAATACAGGGTCACACTGAGTCTGGAGCCCATCCCAGACAGCACAGGGTATAAGTCAGGGGACACCCTGAATGGGATGCCAGTCCATCACAGCGCGCGCACGCGCACACACACACACACACACACACACACACACACACACACACACACACACACACACACACACACACACA
>JAACJT020000069.1:1236745-1323766 GCA_009936485.2 Gymnarchus niloticus | reverse complement strand
ACAATAGCTAAAATGTCCATGGGGACTTCTGCCCATTATGATGCACGAGAAAGGGGAAGAGGGGGGGTGGGGGGCGGAGTGGAGGTGCACAATAATGAAAAGTAGAAGGGAAAGGAGCAAGAGGACGATCAAGAAGAAGACAGATTAACTCAATATGATCAATGAATGTGCAGTGGGGAAGCCTGAAGACCCAAAGAGAAAGCAAGACATTCTTGGAGAAATGCCATCAATGTCGTTGCCAAAAGTAAATGCTTATCTGATGGCACCTAATAAAAATGATTTATCCTGCTAGAATTTTTGTGGGCCCGCCTCCTCATCTCTAGGTGTGGGCTGCTAGAACCTATCACCACCTATCACACAATTCACACCGCTAGCTACGGCCCTGGTTCACTAACTAGAAGTATCACATTGGCAAGTATGGCTGGTGGTAGGTAAAATCTGTACTTTTGCTTTTGGTGAATAAAGAACAAAAGCCTTTATAAGAACATACTATGACAACTGTGGCTTTATAAATTCTTGGGGAATGTTTGCGTATAGTTAATATACTGCATACTGTGTTAGAAAAGAAAAGCACATGTTATTTTTGTAAAATCTTTGTTAATTCTGAGCTGATTTTGATCATTTTTGGCAGAAATACACCGTAAAAAAATTGGAACCAACCTTGTATTTTATTTCCCGCCACACCTGTCTTATGTACTCCTACTGTACCTTGTAACACAAGCAACAAATCTGACTAATGTTTACAATGATAAACATGAAACATAAAAGTTACGTTTATTGGATGTTGTTTTAATTATTTTATGGATGTCATGGTATTTTTCAAACCAGTGGTTAATAGTGATCAACATGTTATATTTTTGCATTGATTATTGTGTGTAAATTTTTTATTTCCCAAACATGGGTAATTGATTTTTTTCTTCATTTGTGTTAGTCATTCACAACTCTGAAGCAGAAAGGAGATCAGTACTTTTTGAAAAACCACAACTTTTTAAATAATGGCAGAACAATCCAAAGCATTGAGATTTAGCTCACGTCACACTTATCATGCATTAATTTGTTCGATAAGTCATAGCTTCCAGTTGTATCTCTGCACAGCGTTGCCTTCAGCACAAACATCTCCGTGTCGGTGCCGCTTTTTGAACATATGGACAGATTTTTCCAGCAGTGCACATTTTTAGGCATTCCTAATGTCACTATGTTCCGGAACATACTGGTCTCTAACAAAATTAATGCCGCGAGAGACTGTTAAACTAAAAACAACAAATCTTTGTCTCTTAAAAAGTGGTATTTTAATCCTGACGAGAGTTTTTTTCTTTTTTGCCTGACATTGTGCTTTGCCTGCAGAATACAAATAAAACATAGCCTGTAAAACATTCATCTTTGTTGTAGGATACAGCTCTTTTTAATTTTTGTTTTTGCATAATAAATGCCTAGGTAATTATTTTTCAGCTCCAAATAGAATGAAATTTTCAGCAACATTTTACATAATTTAAACTTTTTATTCCAAATGTCTACATACTGTAACTACATACATCATTGCGGACTTACAGAATGTCTGCAAATTTACGTAATGTATAAAGGATGAACTGTGTCCGGAAGGGTTTTTGTCGTAATATACAGTGTAATTTATCAACTTCAGCACATTTTTAGTGCTGTAAAATGAAGTTTTGCGGTATTTCCATTACATGTACCACCCCATCTAGGCAGCATCTGCAGCATTTTTTGAAAGTCTAAGAACATTTTCGTTGTGAGTCGATGGATATGCTGGTGGTGGTTTTTAGATAAACAGCCTCCACTATGACATTCCCATTTAAGCTTATCTTCTGATTCCTGCTGCCAGAATTCATAAAATCAGACCCATGGAGTCCACAGGTGACTTGCAGGGATAACAGTGGACGATAGCGGTCAAGGGAGCCAATGAAATCCCACTGGAAACTCCAAAAGACTACCATATTTCTTTGAATAAGAGTGAAAAAGTCAACAATGACTGCTGAAAATGTACTGGTATATAGCAAAAGACAGGAAGGAAATCTTCTGGGCGGGAAACAAGCTGGTGGAAAATGCTGCTTTAGCGGTACATGGAAAAAGATTCACTGGCTTGATGACTAATTCACATGATTGTAAAATCTCTTGCAAACTCAACACATTGTCTATGTAATGTCAAACCTGGTATGAAGTAAGGAGGTGTTACCATCATGAAGTGAGGGTGCTGCTGGACTGCAAGGAATTAAAAGACAAGTTCCAGTGCACCTTTTAAGAAAATGTACTGCAATCTGTAGAAGGCCAAAGTCTGAGATTTATAGTTGCCCCAGAAATTGACCCCCAAGTTCTCAGCTGAAGCTATATTGTAGAGGCTTGTTAAGAAGAAAGTGAGACACACTGAGTGGTCCACTCAAGGCCTGGGCTTCAAAGACAGTCTGATCCTCATCCAAAGCAAAGCAACTTCGATAGCGTTGTCATGAATAACGGTGAATGTTGCAAGATCCATATGGGTGTTGCTAGCATGGAGTCCCTCCAAAGGTTTAAGTGTAAGTGTAAACATAGCTAACCAAGTCACATTATTTTTTTCTTCAATAATTTGTCTCACAGTTAAAAAGATTGTGTAAATCAGCAGGGGAAAACACTGAAATACATCAACATGTCAGTTGGCAACACAAAAATGTGAGCAAGCCAAAAAAGAGGGGCGTGTTTCCTTCCTACGGTGAGAGCGATTTAGAGCACTCTTACGACAAGCTGAGTTCCAGCAATGCTGTGACTCTCATTCAGAATGACTAACCTGAGCAACCCAAGTGTGTGTGTTCATTCGATGTCTATTTGGTGTACAGTTGAAAAAGAGACATATATTAAAAAATGGGAACGCAGCAGGAAATATCTGAGCCTCAGTGAGAGGCTTCTGTTTGTCATATTGGGTCCAGTTGCTGCCTCCTCCTAATCAGGCCGTGTCCTTTACAAGGACAGTAAGCATGACAGCCCCCGACAGCTCCCAGGTAGCTGTCAGGGACGTTTGTCGCTGCTCACCTTTCCTCTTGTAGCAGAGGTAGTGTGCAGTGCGACGTCACTCACAGCAGGAGTGGTCCTGATTAACTGGCCTGTCAGCCCTGTGGTGTCTTGTAACAATGCCCACTGAAACATACAGGAACAGTCCATCAGGCACTCAGATGACAGCTATCTTACCCACATTTATTTTTAGTAGATTTTATATAACCTTATGATACCGTTATATTTTTGTGCTAAACACTAACTTGTTTTCCAGGAGTTTTACGTACATGCAGGTAAAGATTTCAGGTCGTGCTGACTATTACATAAGATGTACCGTACATATGGTAAGTTAGGAATCTCTTCAGAAGGGCTTGTATGGATGTTAAACAGTAGTGATGGGACAAATGAGGTTTCAAAACTACTTTTTGGGTGGGAGTATCCAACCCAATCAATGTTGGCAATAGTTTGGGATACTCCCGCCCACCGTGGGTTGCGAAGCCTTATTTGTCGTATCACTATTAGACAGAGAGGTCAATGTACTGCTGCTTCACCTATTCACAAAATTATACTACAATCCATTTTTTTCTAATGGGGTGTGTAGTTTTTTTTCTGTTGCTTGTTTTCTGTGGGTTATGTCTTTATGGGCTTTCCTGTAATCTTTGCAGGCGATATAGCAAACATAACGATAAACATAAAGAAACCCTACAATGCACTGTTTATCATACGCTTAACCACTACTTGATCTTGAGTTTGACTCTTTAAAGCATTGAACATTCTCTCCACACCAATGTCCCATACACTCCTTAGGCATCAAAGCAGCATTATTGTGGAATAAGAAGGATACCGCCATCTTGAACTTGTGAGATTTTGTTACATGCTTCTGCATGCAGTAATGCTATCCTAAACTGCACATTGTCCACTGCTGGGGTGTGTCTGATCTACACAGCTGGGGTTGAATTGATAGCATTCCTGCCTTTGTCTCTGACTATGCCTCTTGCAGGATTGTGACAAATGGTGGCACGGGAGGGAAGGAGAGAGAAGCCCTAAACCATCGCAGTGAGCATTGTGGAGCTGAGGCGGCATTTGCTGAAGCCGAACACAGGGGTCACAGGCAGGCCAGCTACCTAATAAAGGCCCCCCCCCATTGCTGCATGGCTACGGACACCAGTGGGATGATGTATGCAAAGCATTAGCTCCCTGCCCACTTCGATGTGGTTGTGTGGGAATCCGGCTGATTGCTTTAAACAAATTGAACTTCTTCAGATTATGTCACTTGCCCCATGACACGTGTAAGCTGAACCCAAATGTACTTTCTACTTGGTTTGGTGTGGTCAGAAAAGAACGGAATTCTGGGATTGAAACAAAGACGAAACAATTGGAATATAAGAAAGGATTATAAGGAAACAAAGATGCTTAGATCATTTATTCCTTATACTAATAATTTTTTTCTTATTTTTAAGGGCCATTTAAGCAGGAGAACTGCTTGAATTTGGGTTGTAATCTGGACAACAAAATTATGTAGTAGAATGTGTTAAATCTGGATTTGGGTTCTTTGCATTATCCAGATTCTCCTTCAGTTTGCACAACCTTAGAGGTGCCATTTGGGGAAGCGGACTTGGTGCTAATCTCCGCAGTTTAGAACAAGCTCCTGGCCACCTGGCATGAGCTTAATTGGGCTGGTTTACTGCCAGAATTGATGACAGGTCTAGGATATTTATAATTTAAATTTGATTAAGAAATAGGATGGGATCAACATGTAGCAGCACCACAAAGAAAAGATGATTTCCTCCCATGGGCTAAAAGAACTGGTAGAGTCAAACAAGTAATACCTCTTCTTCACAGAAGAGGTGACTCAGGACTCCATCTATAGGCAGCCACAGTGCATGCCTGAGGGTAGGTGCAACTCTCCAAGATAAGGTAAGGACAACACTGAAAGTGAATGTTACTAGTATCTAGCAGAGTGCCATTCTAGTGGTCCTCAGGTTTAAAGGAAACCGCCTTTCATCAGAATGTCCCGCTGCATAATTATACCACACCAAAGATTTAAGGTGGGTTTTGTGGGTTGGTTCAGCTATACCAAAATCATTCATTCGGTTTTAAGTTTACAAATGAAAATGACAAAGCCTGAACATTACTGTCTATCTAATATGAGAAGTATGGAATCTCAGGCATCAAACCATACATGTTAGTAGGGGGTGCCATCAGAAACAGGTGATCACAGCTTATGATGAATTAGATTGATCTGCACCTTGCTTTGTGTGTTCAGCATAAATTGCTGTGTTACTCAGACCCAGTAAATGCAACAAGCTATTGGATTTTTCCCCCAAACTGAGAGAGCAGTTGTGGTGGTGGCTGAACAAACTGTGACTATTAATGGTTGCAACCACATGCTGACATTCCTTCCTTCTGTCAACTGGCCTGAGGTGAGAACAAGTTCAATAGGCTACTTACACATCTCAATAAAATCTGTTTTCAAATTTGCATCCCTTGGCCTCAGTGCAAAGCATCATATACCCTCATATTTTATATATACAGAGTTCTGTATGTGCTCAATATGTCTTGTATGTGTCTAATTATATCTCATGTACAGTAATGGGCCCTGGGATTTCAGCTGCTCCATTTTCAAAATGCTTTGTCCTCTGTGTCCTCTAACATCTCTCTGAAATCCCATTATTTGACTAAAGGTTGCTGTCCCCTGTTAGGTTGTGTCCTCAGGCCAAAACCAGGCCATCTTGGATGTGGACTTTTGTGCTGCACAATGTTTTGGTCATTCTTCTCTGACAAAAAAAAGAAATTTCATATTTACTTTTTCAAATGGTTTTTATTTGTCCTTCCTGCTTGATTCCAGCCTGGAAAAGGGAATCCCCAGATGAAGCCCTGGTCCGTTCCAGACTCTGTTGTGTTGTCAGAACCATCCAGGCTTTCCCAGCCCACAGTCTCTGCGACTGTTGAAAATAACTTTGAAACCAACCGGGAGTCCGAAAGCAGATTTATTTTCTGTTGGATGTTGCACAACATATAATTATTGTTTTTCCCAGGGGTATGTGCCAAAGCACAAAGACAAAAATGTTGCTATTTCTTCAAAGCAGAAGAAAGAATTCAATTTGTCACAAGAAAAAACACTATTTATCTTTTTTTTTTTTTTTTTGAGATATACAAGGCATGAGAACATATAGGTTCAGATCAGAACCAGCTGACCGAAACAGTGCATTAAACCCATTGTGAATACTCTTCTGTTTTAACTGTTATTCTTGGCATCCAGACTACAGCTAAATGCATTTAGATATTTGGGAAATGTGCAAGCGCGTCTTTGCGAGTAGTGGGACACGTCGAAAGCCTGAGGGCTTGTGAGGAGTCTCGCCGTCTCTCTCATACACACAGTGAAAATACATTTAGCATGGAATAAAAAAAACATTAAGAAATTAAGCTGTCATTTTTCCTGCATCGTTGTGAATGCTCAGACTCAATCTTAGTCGCTTACGACTCAAATATACAGCGAGAATGGATGATGGATGTTTTCTGTTTATGAAGAATCTCAACGTCTTCACCGGACTTTCTTGTCAATCAGCTGGGAAGAGAGCAGGAGAATGATCCCCTCCAGCAAACAGAGAATGTTCCTATAACGTACCTGTAACGTTCCCTCTTTGCTGGGCCAGATTCCGATGTGAACCAGTAGCACACAATCTAAAACCTCTCATTAGATAAGCACACAGAAAAGCGTGCTTCGCTTCTCAGGATTTACCACACGCACACTCATTCATTAACACACTAAGGGTAGCTGACACAGCCTCGTTATTAATTAGTCAGTCACGCCTCCCCTACGACTTCTGACATGCTGCTTACAATGCATACGTTAAAACATTAAAAAACAAATTCTGTTTGCTTCCACTTGCTGATGTTACAGTTTATAAAAGGCATAGCGTGTGTCCAATCATTAAAAACAGCCGCTTTAAATGTAAGATTAATAGCTCTGAAAAAAGACGAGCTAAAACCCTCACTACTGGTAGCATTCTAAATGAAGTGCTTAATAAGCAATACGGTATCAGTTGGAGTATGGAGAAGCCACACGTCATTCCTAACCATGATGACATCATCTATATTTTCATGCATCGGCTGGTTGCAGCTACCCTTAGTGAAAACCGTTAGTGCTTTTTGAAATAGGGAGGGGGAATGCTGGGGTTTAGAAAACTATTTCGAGTGCTTGGTGTCATTACTAAGACCTCCAGTGTATGGCTGTGGCAGTCTGCCAGCCGACCATTTTCTGTCTATTGGGCTTTGTTTACCTGTTCCCCCTGGAACCAGGAGGAGCACATGGCACCTGTATAGCATGAGGTCCCTGGCAGTGCAGCTGTTCTACACTAAATACCTTACAGATGAATAATTACAACTGGAGGAGGAAGGCCATGTTGGAAAAAGTCACACCTAAATTTAGATGTTTGTGTCTTCAGACAGAGTAAAGACAGATGCTTTAAAGCAACATCAGATTTTATTTGAAATACACTTTTGAGCCATTTTACAAGTCGTATGAGTATCTATGAGATAAATGAACATTTCTTGGTGAAAACGCACATTTTCATTGTTTCCAGATCTTATTTTCAGCACTCAACTCATCATTCAAGATTTTAAATGGGCAAATTGAATGCGATTACTTATTGTCTGACCGTTCATGTATGACAAAATATATTTCATAGTTCATTAAAGTCAATTGTCATGTCCTTTGCAAATCTGCTTCGAAGGAATATGAATTACAATTTTTTTGTACTCTGTCCCCTTAATATTATAGCAGATAGAGATATTAAAATTTCAATAAATATTGAAATGTTACATTCCTACTTCACAACAGTCAATGAAAAGCTCAATATTGGCAGACTGCACATGTCTCTGTGCACAAACTTGTCTTCAGATACAGAATCTTTACTGCCACATAACCAAAGCCAGTACAAATTTGTGTTAAATGGGACCGTTTAAAAACTTTACAGACAAGAGGAGAAAAGGTTTATCCAGCTACCTTAATAATGGGTTGTTTTGCATCGATGTCCCACCAGGTGGAAGAACTAGGGCCCACAGCCGTTAGTGTGACTGTTCACACAGAGGGTCTCTTAGCCTGACAGAGGTGAACATTCCTGCAAACAGAGAGGCGTATCCACTGAGAATGGAGCTGCCAAGTAGGATAAAGAATCTTCCATTTCCTGCTCTGAGAAAAAAAGGGCCTTTCCTGATGCCTAGGGAAAACATCATCATTTCAGGACAAGGAAAGGTCTTTGTGGTCCACGTTCTTCTTCCTATCGCAGGTCATAAACCAGATAAGCTTAAGCTTGTAGCCTCTCGGTTTCTGTAGCAGCTGGTTTGGGAATTACCATCTCATGTGCTGGAGAACTCTGAGCAGCTGCCACTGCTGAAGCTGACACTCCATTTAGGGGAAGTTATGGTTCCTACCTCTGGTGCAGGAGGTTAGTTCACCTGGGGAACAAGGTTTATGGAAAATCCGTAAGCATGTATATGGTACACATTGTACAGACGGCATGGTGGGTGTTAGACTGAGCCTAAATAATAAATGCAAACTCCTTTACATACTGTGCAATCATTTAAAAAATCATTACAGGCATTAAGAAAAGTGAACATTGTCATTAGTAAAGTCTTGGCATAACCAACATCACAACAGCATCAATTTCCACAGGCTCCTGCTGGCCTGGAACCTCTGAGCAGGATTCCTGGATGTACTATATCGGCAATCTCAAACTTAATACATTTACTGGCACAGTGTTGTATATATAGAGAAATCTGCTGTTAAATTAACCCTTTCATGCATGAATTATGAGACAATTTTTACTCTAACCGTTTATATTCGTCCTTGAAGATTAAAAAAAAAATCAAAGTGACTTTACTCCAGCTGTACTTTTTAAAAATATGCACGCATTGTACTGCATGTATTTGAGCACTTCACTGCAAGTAACACAGGTCAAATTATTAGTAAGTCTTATAATGAATCACACTTGAAACATTTGGTCCTTTAGGGGTAACATCCCCTAAAAAGGATTCCATGCTACTTTTGACTTGAAAATGATCCATGTATTAGATAATGGAATTTAAATAGCTGTCCACTGTAGGAAGCACAATAAATGAAAGGGTTAAAACCAAGATCCTGGTGCGATTACAAAGCAGTCAAAATATGTCATGGTGCCAAACATTTCAACTGATGTTCTTCCCTGAATGTTAATTTATTTGCTATATGAAAAAATACTCTGGAACATAGGTGTAGCAACATTAATAAGAAGAGCAAAATAGAAGTGAAAAAATATCCCAATTTCATATTGCACTAACAAGCTAGTTTGGGATAAAATACACAAAAAGAATTAAATTTGTGGCAGCTTAATTTTTTGTATTACATTTGTGAAAGTCCAATGACACATTCTGCAATTAGACTGTTGCAGTTAATTTTGTTGTTTTCAGTATTTATTCTGGATATTTCACATCTACAAGGTGTTTTTAAGCTACAGCATCTGTTCCAGTAATCCTTACACCAATACAGTATCACAGCTGTATCTTTTAACCAAACTAAGGGAGAGAAAACCATAAAACTCTTTCAGCCATTGGAAGAATTTGGTGATGTATTAAATAAGATATTTTCATTTGACCTTTTGTCATTTTCTCCTGCTGAACCCTGTATACATTTACATTAAAAGAGGATGCATTAACATGCCCTAGAGTACATTATAGACTGCTTAAACACAGTTTTATTCATTGTGGGCCAAGATGACTCGAGTGGTAGTGTTGCCTCCAACCTCTGCTCTGTGTGTGGAGTTTGCATGTTCTCCCCAAGTCTTGTGAGTTTCCTCTAGGTAATTCAGAGTCCTCCCGCAGTGCAAAGACAAGCACTTAGGTTAACTGGTATCTCTAAATGGTCCATAGTGTATTACCGTGTGTGGGTATGTGCCCTGTGATGAACTGACATCCCATCAAGGGCATACCCCAGCCTTCTACCCGATGCTGCCAGGCATTAGCTCCAGGCCCATTACCCTGACCAGGATAAGTGTTTAGAAGAAAGACGGATGCATGTTTATTTGTTAGCATGTATTTATATTGCCACGGTACCATCTTGTATGCATCTTTTCACCATATCTCCCCGTGGAGTATTCATTGTGACCATTGACACAACAACAAATTCCTTGTATATCTAATGAACCAGGCCAATATTGTTGATTCATGATTATGGTTAAGAGGCTAGCCACTAGCATAAGTCTATAAATGTGCACAAAACATAAATGCAGATTTTTTGACTAGTGAATTTAGGCATTTGAGTGTCTGTATATTCACTACTGTGCTTTGTCACTGCCTTCCAGTTTAATCCCAATGGAATCTATTGAATTAAGCAATGGGATGTGAGTTCTGACAGGGCAACGTAACCCACTGCCCACCATGGTTCTGAAAGCTTCATTTCTCCCATCACCAGTGACACTACCAGCCCCAGAGCATAACCACCTCGAGCACAATACGTCTTCCATCAGTGAGACTTGGAGGCCCGGTAATTAAAATCCGTACAATCCTGAAGGGCTGCCAGCGAATATGACTCGACGGAAATTTATGATCTAGAGACATTTTGGGCACGTTCTAAGCAAATAGTTCTGAGAAATATGTTTCTGGTTGAACTGGGAGGTCTGCTTGTTCTTTCAAGCCTTGCCCCTAGCCATAGATTCCGAAAACATACACAGCATTGGAGAGAAGTGCAGCTTTTAATGCTCATAGCAGCAATGCCAAAGAGACAAATTATTCTTGCTATAACTCATGTTTGTTTTGACACCTGATTTGAGATCTGTTAAGTGAAATACATTTGTAAATTTTAAATATGAACACATAAAGTTTCGTGTTTTAAGAACAACGGGCTATGGGTGCTGAGAAGTCATAGGAATGATGCATTTAATCACTTTAGCTATAATGACTGATTGCTGTTCTTGTTTAAAATAGAATTCCATTGGAACGTCATGGTTTAATTTGTCATGTTTACTGTTGCAGGTATTTACCACATACTACTAGAACTTTTTTCAATATTTATTGAATATCAGTTAAACAAATGCAACAGAACAGGAATCCATCAATACAGAAATTCAAGCAACAAATGTGATCCAAATGATTCAAACTGGATTCTGTATATCATACTAAAACTACTAGAATCAGGAGTGATGATCAAATACAGTGCTAGGCTGAATCATACAACTTCCAATGAACATTGTCACATCATTATGGTGATTCCTCATACCATCTGAAACCAGCAAGTGCTCATGGGAGCATAAGAAACCAAGAAGGTATGAGGAAGTCCCTCTCTTCTTATAGATGCAGCCAAAGTATAAAATGAATAAATATCAACGTTGGAATGTTTCATTAGACATTGGCCAGCACCTGGCAGGTGTTGACAGTGATATTAGGAAGACACCAACAACTTTCAGTGTGCATAAATCTTACTCTGAGTTGGAGACATGCAATACAAACAGCAAAAAATCACTCCAGGCAAAGTCAGAGGGTGGCAATTATCTGGAGACAAAAGCACAGGGTCTGTACTGAACTGCAATACAGTATATTATCAGTAAATTATCCTCTTTTTACTAAATTTTTCACTTCATTTTGTTGTAGTGCAGTTTTGGAGCTAGGCATCTTGGAATATTTTTCTAATCGAATTTTTAGATAATGCCTTTTAAGAAATTCTACAGCTTCCCCTTGAAAAAAAATAAAGCTAAACATCTAAGGTACCAGTATTAAATCTTATAATAATGAAATGAAGTGAAAACATAAAATAAGCAAAACATAATAAAATGAGGTATTCTCACAAACTGTTTACAATTTCATGACTCACAACATCTTCAATAAATTGAAGCCACTCATAACTGTATAATTCAATTTCCCACCCAGCAGATTGGTAAAAGCTTATGAGGTTCCCTCTATCCTTCAGGTGATTAACGTAAGAAAGTATTAGAGTACTAAGCATAACAATATCAGTGTGATGACCGTAAGAAATCCACAGCTGCTTGCATGGAATCAGCTGGACAGCATCTCCACTTTAAGGTGAATTCATTATATAATTGTTATATAGATCTATACATCAGCACGTTTATCTATACATATATATGGAAATGGTACAAATTTTGCAGACAGCATGAAGGGCATTGGACTTGGTCATAATAAATGAAAACTGCTTTAGATATGAGGCAATAATTTAAAAAAATCATTACAGACAGTGTGAACATATGTACATACGTATACAAGTGTGTGTGTGACCCAGTAGTTAAAATTAAGTGTGAAGTGGCCTATGTGAACAATAAGACAGCCTACTGTATGTATGTTTAAGTGACGGTCTGGCTGCTTGGCACACAGTGCATCCTGGGAGGGCTCCAGGCTTCCTGCAAAAACCTACTGGATAACAATTTGTGGAAGATGGACGAGTGGATGATACTATGTATTGATATGTTTGCTCTTTCCATTTCATTTTTTCTTTCAAAATAATTATTAAAAATTAGAATGAAACAAAGCGATTTGTCTCACTTTTCGCTCAGTTTAGATTTTTAGTACTGAACCTTCAACGTCATCACGAAACCAGATTAACACTATGTGATACCACTAAACATGCACACACACATACAAGCACACTTAACTGTTATGTAATCCAGCCTAGTCCTACAGTTTACACGGAGTGCGAATCTGACACTAACTGCTCTCCATGTTTGCCTTTTCTAATGATGGATGTTGACGAGAAGAATGCAAACCCAGATTGACCCTGCCTGATCAAATCTGATAGAACCCAGCCTGGTCAGATCAGATAAACCCTTCACGTCATTTAAATTGCCGACTTGTGTTTTACAATGTGAAGATAACAAATATTCACATAGCCCTACACAGTTTGACCCACTTGGAAAACTCATAACAGCTTTTTATTTGACTGTTTAAGGAATGTTTAATTATATTATAAAAATTACAAAGTTTTTGCAATCATTTATTGCAATATTGTTTTCAGTTTAACCATAATTCATTATTGTTTACATCACTTTAAGTACAACTGCTTTTTCTATTTCCATGAAGTAAGGACATCACCTAATCATTTCTTAATTCTGCTTAGTACCAGGCATACATAATAAAAAATTTTAAATTGTAATGTTGTTTATGGCGATTTTCTGATCAAAGAGAATTCAACGTGCATTTAAGCAGAATTCAGAATGGGTTATATTGGGATTCAGCCGTTACCATTTGGGATCTTGAATGCCCAATAAATAATTAATATTTGAGCGCTAAAATATCAAACTGTTGAGTCGACGTGTGTAAAGGGTGTATTAAGCTGCTGGGGCAGTAAGCATTTCCTCGGCATCAGTTTAATAAAAGCTTAAGCTAAAGCATTATAGGCATCTGAAGACGTTTAGTGTAAATATTTGTGCTAACTGGTTCCAAGCAATACAATTTAACAATTTATTGACTGACGGCCAATATACAAAAATTGAACAAAAATTATCCGTTTGTATAGCATTACCTGGCCGTTTCTGATACTCTCTTAGAGTGACTTTAAAATGTAAATTTGTTTCTATTTCAGCAGAGATACCTCAAATTTCATTTCAGTTTTGGCTTCGGAAGTCAAATGCCAAGGGCGCCAGTGCAACACTGAAAAAACAATGGGGGCGCGAAAGAGCGCCCGTATGTGGTAAAAATGGGCGACAACCAATTTCACTGCACGCATTTCACAAAATAAATTTACACGCAACAATATCGTCACAGAACAACAAACTAAAAAAATTACAGGAACTCATCTGCTTTGCTTCACAGTACGTCTTTTATGTTCCCTTTTAAATCTATGCATCATTACTTGCAATGCTTGCTTGTTCAAGCGGGGGTCGCAGTGGTTAGAGGCCTAATCGGGAAATTACATAGCCTAACTTGCAGTGTAATTCTTGAATATCTAGAATGTCGAGAAGTTATTGTTTGGAGTTACTAACTAAATTTAGTTGGATACCTTTGATCTGTCGAAGGAAACCTACCAAAATTCTCAATACTAGCCCGCGGCAGTGAAGGTTTATATGACAACTACTCACTGAATTGCTCTTATCTGTATGACTCTTATTCTTCAGCTGTATTTCTGCGTCCTGTGGGATACATTTGTCAGTAACACTTGGTTGACCGATCATTTCCCACCAACGAGTTGATTTTTATCGGTTTGTTGCAGCTAATATGCCCTTGTTGGCCAATACCAGGACTAAGTGATTCAGTACGTGTTTCTAACCAAAACCTACCAGATATAAGTTCTAAACCCACATTTAAATCCAGCTGGAACTTTCACAAAAAAAAAAAAAAAATTGTAGAAAAATTTAGTTTGATTTGTCACATCGTAATAATCGTGATCTTCCCGTGTTTTACAACTTTCGGAGATTTTGAAACTGGTGTTATTACTAAACTGAAACACATCGTTTTATTTCGCCACTTACGGTAATTGTATTTGAAACTATTATTATTTGATCAATTATTTAATTAGAATACTCAATACTTAAAGAATACTTGATAGCTAACTGCTCCTGAACAATTCAGTAATTTAATAATTCATTAATCCAAATTAAGTCAAATGTTAATTCACCCTGTTATTCGAATTGAATAAAATTAACCCGATCAAGTCAACGCATTGCACATTCTATTACCATAAACCGTTATCATACGATCGATTTATTGTAACTTAGGAAATGCCACATGGAAATCATTATTTTGCTATAGCCAATCGGCCGTATTAACTGATTAATAGGAAGAAAACCAGAACACACTGTAAATTCTGATACAGAACTGAGAAAGGACACAAGAGGTACGACAGGGAGGGCATTTTCCGATCCTGTTTTCTACAGTATTCGACAATAAATGAGTCAGAGACGAAATTCTTCGCGTCTGTAATCACCAATGACTTCTTTATCTATTGTCATTTCAAAATGATCTTATTTGAGAATTTTTAAAAGTGTAACACATAATATAACATTTCTGAATTTAGTTTAATAAAACAGTGTTGACCGTCCTTTAAAAGTCAGTCTCTCATCACACATTCTTCCTTTCGAAACATCTGAAGCTATATGAAAGTGTATGTATGTATAGATATTGCTTGAAATGTATTTTACTTACATACAATTTATACTTTTGTTTATAATAGCTATTATCGTAATATCGTAATTATTGAAAAAATATTATTAACAAAATCGTATAAATCATCAACAGAATCAGACGGCTGAAGCAAGGCAACTGCTGGCCCATTCCGTCAGGATGAGGCAATTCTTCGTGAACTCTGTTTGAACCGCCACAGCGGCCATAAATCATGTTTTTTCTCGCAACGTACGCCGTTCGCTCTTCTGGTCCCCCTTTGCTATTACTATGTAACTTCAGGGGAAAAATAGAAATAATGAAAAATGTACGATTATTATTTTAAAAAGTAACATGGAAGACGCATAGATCGCAACATACGTTTGTTTTCCATTTTTCCATTTTCTGGTTTGGGAAACCTATTATTATTTCAAACATATTCAGACTTGTCTGAAAATATTACCCTTCCTCCAAAACGTCTAAATACTCCAATTAATACCGATAGGCGATCTACAGCTAAATGTCACTATCACTGTATTTATCCTTTCTCGTAATTTTAGCCTCTTCCAACTTTAACACCGGTAACAATATGTAGGAACATGCAGACTATGGAGACCTATTTTTTTAATAAAACGTTCATAATAGTTAGAGCCATACCTACAAATGCCACTTCAGAAAGGATCGATGCTTAGAGAAAAAGTTGCTTTTGTTGGCGCAATTAACACGAAACACATTTTTGAGAAGTCGGCAAACACAAAGTTGAACAATTTTGATGATAATATCGCAATTCGGAGTATTTTTACTTTTCTATTTCCAGTAAATTATATGTGGCCTAGTATAAGTAAGCTTAAAATGATTACATTCTAACGTGAAGTTATTGGTAAATGTCTCAGTGCTAAATACCAGGAAATGCAATATTAAACATATACAATTAATATAACATCTATATGGATTTGAACAAATGTGTGTTTTATGGGGGACTTGACTTTTGTAGCCTATATTGAAGGGGTTTCGAAACACATGGACACCCACAGATTCAAACTTTTCTCACTGCAGAAAGTCAAATATGATGTTTCGTATGTGTTATATATAAAAGATGGACAAAATTATTGCTTAGTCTGAAACATGACGGGAATGGGAATCTCAATGGGCCAAGAAACAATAGTGTTCTGTCAGATTTCGAGAAACTGCATTTAAAATAAAACTTTTTTAAAATGTGGCAAAATTCTTAAATTGTTACCTGTACGTATACGGTGTGGCAGCATACCGAGCCGGTCAGACCAGATCGGTCTTCTCCGAACTATACACATTTTAAAAGCTCATAAAGTTCGCCAGCACTCAGATAAATAGCAAGTGAATCTCTTGCAGTGTTACGGAAAGTTAAACCTTGATGCGTTTGTGTTTTGAATAAGCTGTGCAGTATTCTCACTTCATTTCACATTTAAGACAGGTTAACTTTTAAATGGTTATTTTCCGTTAACCAGCATAATATTTGCTATAGACTGAATTGTACCCAGTACGGTATATACATGTCGTGCATGTTCGGTAGGGGTAACTTTTCGGAAACAACCTGTTTCTGAAAGGTCATAGAGATGGAAGGATATGAATCGCACTACACGAGATGAGCAATGAAGCAATAAGGTTCCAGGAGTTTTCAGTTAATATTCAGCACCCCTTGATCCCATTTTGCTTTCGTCACAATTCCATCTTTGTAACCAACATGGGGTTTTCATTTTGGTTTGAACAGATCCAAGTTCTTTTTTAGCAGTAGGCGAAACGAAGCTTGCCTTAAAGAGCTTTGCGGGAGCCAGGGAAGCGAAAGACCATTTCAACACACGTACAGGCGTAGAGAGTCGCACCCAGAAAGGATGACAAACATCTGCTGAGAACGCGGGCACTTTGAATGGAAGAGAGGCCAGATTTATGACATGCCAGTTCAGCCAATGTGAGCGCCCCCTGTTCCTGCACAATAGCTGGGTGACCCTGGTTTCAACTTCAAGCTCCCGTGTCTACTGCCATAGATATTGTGTTCTACACTCTCTTTCGCTTTTGTTAAATTTTACCGTTATATTGAAATTCCAATTTCCAGATTATAACCAGTTTTTTAGAAATAAAACTATGCATTAACATAAAAGGTCGATGATATTTTCAAAAACACGATGTTGTCTGGTTCTCTCTCTCGCTGGGGCCAAGGTCCTTTTTGATTAGACAGATTGTTGACCGTGGCACGTTCCTCACATGCTCAGAAAGCAGCTTTCGATTTGGTGTGTGGGGTCTTTGAATTTTTCTCCCTCACAGAGGCGGGAGGGCGGAACAACTTAAAACTATAAATCAGTTTTCTACAGCGGAATGTTCCGCGGGAATTACACAGAGCAGACGTTCTAAACCACGAAAAGCCTGCGGATTTCAGACAAGACATGCGGTCTCATCTCACGTGCCTATTACTCTGGACAAAAGAATCTACTGGTGTACCTTACGTGAAAACTTTAAATCAAAATAAGTGTTTCTCAACGTAATTGTATAGATATCTACGGGTCAAGCACGTTTACCTCTGCTTTCATTTCTTTTTTTTTTTTTGGCTTCTTGTTTTATTTTTACGCTGTATATAAACTTCCCGCTGTCATTGTATGCCATTGACCCTTACTGATTTACTAATACGCCACTGGCGTGTTATCGTTTCACATAATGGAAACTCCCGCATGGAGATATATACTCTAAGTGTCGTACTTCATTCAAAATGCTGTGATTGAAAAACATTTTTGTCTATCTAAGACACGCAGATTTATTAAGTGATGATAGGGCATTGTGATTTTCTTCCCGGCCAAAAATAGTTTTCGGCTGACATTTTTATAAAATCCGAAAAAATTTAATTATCCATTTCTTGAAGAAAAATTTCCTTAAACACGAACCGTGGGCTAACACCAAGACATACAAAGATGTAGATGATAATATACAACTGTATACAATTAATCATTCTGAATAATAAATGTTAAGGGTGGAAGACTGTGGATCTACGTTCGAAAGAAGAACTCCATGCAGAGTTTGCAGAGGATATGCTTCAGCTCTGTCAAACTGTTACAATACAACCTGCCGGCAAGCCGTTACCGGAACTGGACCAGCCAAACATTTGGTTTTATTAACATTTTATTCAGACAAATTTGAAATTAAACATGCATCCATCCGAGTCTGCATGAGCACAGAAGATCAAAAACGTACTTAATGAAACTTTAAGACAATACAATAAGATACATAAGGAAATCTCTTTCTTGTATTTGATTTGTGAAATCTCTTTTCGGGTAAGCTCTTCACGATTTGCTTAAATCCATTACTATATTCAAAAATGAAACAAGAATTCTACACGAATCTCATAAAACAGCTGGGCCCTCTTGTAGTTCGGCTATACACTACTTCATTAAACCGGTACTGAAATTTAGCGATTTCAAGTCACACTATACTAAGGATCAGTTCAAACTATAATACTGAATATAATTATGCATTTGTTGACTATATATTATAAGTCATTTAATACGTAATATATTAATGTAATTTTTGTAGCCCGATGCGCAATTTGATCGCGCTGCATACCTCGCACGTCTTAAAATATATTTGTGATAATAATATGTGTGGTGTGATAATAATAAAGACTTCAAATAATCGGGATAGCACCACAGAAAACACGGTTAGCTTTCATTTCGGAAACTGATCTTTATACTGAAACAACAAAAAATAATATTTTGGGCGCGTTTGCAGAAGGAAAAACATTATATCTGAACTGTAACGGCAATCGAACAATTAAAATGCGCGTGTATTGTTAAAATCATTTGCATTAATTACATTTGAAATGAATTCAAACGTATAACTAACAACCTTTCAAAGCTATCCCCAGAGCTCATTCAGTGAAAACGAAATTGAATGTTTATGTTTACAACGATGTTTCATTGTATATCTTGAACTTTAACCCTCAAATAAACAAATATATTTAAATTACATGAAAATGCGTAAGAATTTATTCCATTTAATGGAAGTAAAATAAAGTTTTATGACACAATACAGGACATTTTGTTAGAATATCATTGATGCCATTTATATTTGCGGTACATTAATTCTGACACAAGTTTACATGACAGGAAGATTAAACCTCTACTGACCTTTAACACGTTTTAAATGCAGTGCTTAATGACTGCACTAGTTATGAAACTAGTACAGAAATTTCTAACAATTTATTCACAAATAAGGGGCATCTTGAAAAATCTGTTTTATAAGCATTATTGAGATTTGCGGGAATATAAATAAAATAATGTGAAAGACTGGAAATCGTATAGAGCTGCAATACAAGACCTGAATAATAATCCAAGTATATAAAAGTCAGTTAAACCCCTATAAATACGGAATTGGTTGCTTTACCATATCCAGTGGAAGAATGTGGTAGTTTTACCATCGCATTATTAATAATTTATTTTCCCCATACAATCGGACGAATTTCGAAAATGCTGTAAGATTTTTGTGCACACCTAAAACTATGACATTATTCAACTCTCTTTTATGACACATAATATTTTATTGTAGGCTACATGTAATCTGTCCGTCACAAACAAAAACAACTGGAATCCAGGATATTGAAAAAGTAAGAAGACATTGAGAGCATCCGCCAGGTCACAGGGTTATAAAGGCCAGCCAGGCTGAAGTGAACCCAATGTGACGGAAAACCTGCCCCCGGCATGAACTCAGCCTTCTCAACGTAATAAAGTACCTATTCAGTCACACAACGCGCGAGCGACAGAACGAAAAGGGATGAAGAGCGTGGTCTGTGTGTGTGTTTGCGCGTCTGTGCCTGTCTCTGTGCGTGTGTGTGTTGGGGGGTGGGGGTCCATCACTGGCACATTAATTTCTCTTAGTGGTCCGCCAAAAGAACGGGTTTGGAAATCGTCTCTGGCCTGTATGCTTCCATGCCATTTGGGCGCTATAACTGAGCAAGAAAGGCTGTGAATTGTATGATTATCGTTCTGGTTTTAAAACACAGCCTCGGTGTATGTAGTTAATGCTACAAATGTGTTAACCTAATCACAAATTCCTAATCACAAATTCCACATCAGGGTAGAGTATTTAGACGCATATGCATTACGTTGGCTTATATACTTGAGCATTTTTTCTTGAAAGAAAGGGTTATTATTTCTGCCATTGTTATACTTACATATAAGTGCTATACTTACATTAGTATGAGTATAAAGATTGGCTGAAAGTGAAATCCTATAGGACCATGTCACTTCGCTAGTATTTGTAACGTTTCGAAAACAACCTCCGTCACTGACACATTGTTTTGGCACTCTGCTTTTATACTAGAGTAAATGCATGACAAATATTAAGTACTTTTAACAATATGAAGTTTTTAATATTGTGAAATGCATATTTTGCCGAAGTATACTGGTTATGCATTTATAAATGGTTACACTGAAATAAAATGTCAACACATTCTTTTACTGACAAAACGAGTTCCATTACATTCTTTTGCTGTAGGTTATTATACGAAAATGAAAAATATTAACTTATTAACTGACGGTTGGGCTTTCTGTGAGATTTAATAAGTCATTTAATGCAATCCAAAATAAAATGCATAATGCATGTTTCGAGAAAAACACATCGATTTTGGATATGGAGGCAATAGCAACAAACAACAAACGGTAAAATAAGCATATTTGCTTTTTTCTTCAAGGTGTAGGCCTATACTGCACGCCTCTTCAAGTTGTACCAAAAATTGGTCTTTTAAAATCTTTAACCTTGCAACAACATGAATTGATGTGAAGGGAGAAGTACCCATACAGGCCTAACTAATCATAAGAAGAATAATTATCAATACAAAGCTATAAAGAAAAACACAAAACTAAACTGAACAAGCATCCATCAGATCGTCAACGAACAAAGCAATGGGTTTGACTTTCCAAACATTGCTTGATAACATGGACAATTTCGAATGTACCTTTCCGTGAGAAATTTAAAATGCACCCTAGTTATAGCTTGCGTATAACTGGAAGCTGAACTGCTTTGAGAAGGCTAATGTTTCTTTTAAATTACCCGCCCTTTGCCAGGCCAATCGATTTTCAATTAAATCTTACAATGAGCAGTAAATCCAACGTCATTGTGCGTCAAAAAGAAAATAGAAGAAAAAGAAGTTAGTCGCAGAGCACTGTGCAACACAAAGTGTCTGGAAAGTATATAGTTGGAGCTCAAGTAAAAGATCTTCGAAGTATGAAAATTGTCTTAGCAGTCCTCCACACATACTTTTCAACACAGCTAGAAGAGGAGAAACCAGACATTGAATCCAAAGTGATTCTTGTTGGTTTGGAAAGCACCCCAGAGACAGAAACGTAAACATATCATAAAGTGTACGGAAGTGGACTTCAGCCGGGGGAAAAAGATAGGACAACATCATCGAACAACAATAGTAGCCTACAGTGCAAAAAATCATGATGCCGCGATATTAGCGCTGCAGACTGAAAGAGGAGCACGCGGTTTAAAGCAATTTGCTCTTATTCAAATTGGATACTTGTGCGTGGGAAGGGTATATATATTTGTTAAAAAAATAAGTTGAGAAGGTAACCGACTGTAACCGACATCGACCATTTTACATGCAGCAGTATTGTTAATACTGCCCTCGTACAAATATTGAATTTATGCAATACTTTCAGTTTACTTATGATCTAAAATACAGCCTTTCACAAAGTGGTTCTAGAACGTATTGAGGTTGAATGCTAGTCTACGTTCTTGGAAATTGACAAATTTCGTGTGCCTTTTTACTATCACTTTCACCGCCTTCCGTTTTGAAAGGCGAGTTCCTAAATGCATCTATTTTCACATTTCAGAATGAAACTAATTGCCAACAAGGACATATACCACCCAACATGGAAAATCAATAGACAAAAGTGACCCAAATGTACAAAACCATTTTATTGACCACTATTATCACCACACATACACATTACAATGATATTTTACTTAATCTAAAACACAACATTATCACGACAAAAGTGCTCACTTCTTCGAGAATTTAAAACCTGTTTTTTTTTATGAATTAAGCCCTGTCCATTCTAGTTGTCCAGCTTTACCTTTACATCTAAATAAATAAATAAAGTTCACATAAAAATTAAAAGCCAAAACCTCTCTAGTATTATTAGATAAATTAAAAATTGCGCATGTAACTAGACAGAATGTACAATCACGACTTCTTTTCTCAAAATAGCCTTTCGGTCAATTGTCCTGCTCTCCTTTTGACTCCAAACAGATCAAGAAAAAACAGCTTATTTCTACTATTTTTCTAAATAAATAAATCCTGACGTACAGCGTAAACAATTTGTTGGTATTCGCGTTAATCCATGCTATATAACATGCATTTTATATAACTGTGGACTATAAGCAAACCCTTTTACGCACAAGTCAATTTCTGTTTTATAACCTTGTTATATCCTCGGACTCTCGTTCGACTCCGGCCACCCTGGTGAGTTCCTCGGAGACTACCACCATGTTAGAAGCCACAGCAGCCGCCACCGTGCTGGCTGATGAGCTCGTTTTGGACCCGGAGGATGTGCTTGTAGAAGATGAGGATCTGACTTTAGTGTTGGGCAGCCTATGATCTTTTTTCCACTTCATCCTGCGATTCTGAAACCAAATTTTGATCTGCCGTTCAGAGAGAACCAAGGAGTGAGCAATCTCGATGCGTCTTCGCCGAGTTAGGTAGCGGTTATAGTGGAATTCCTTTTCCAATTCTAAGACCTGCTGACGAGTGTAAGCAGTCCTCGACCGTTTGGGCTCTGCTCCGTTGTAACTGGCGTTCACTAGAAAGAGCAAAGGTAGAACGAAAAGAGGAAAATAAAGGAAATAAGCAGGGAGGAGGGAAAGCAGAATTGAACTGAGACGTTAAAGGGAGCGATAAAAACGGAGAACGGGGATATTTTAAGATATTTTATTGCATCATATGTCTACCCCAATAATCAAGAGGATTTTACAATGTAAAAATGGACTAAATTGTTTATTACGTGTTGCCAAACTTAAATGTTTTCATTGTCCACTCTTCCTCTGTCTTTCCTCTAACACACACAAAAGAAAAAAACCACATGGCAATACAGCTGCCCACACCAGCACTACTGCTATAAAATTTATGGTGGGTGCAATTACCAGCGCCGAGTCGTAAATCCGCCTCAATTGTGTCATTTCAAAGGCTTCTCTCATACCGTTGCAAGGACTGACTGGGTGTTAGAAGTAAAGAGAGAGAGGGAGAGCGCCGGAGAGAGGGAGAGTAAAAAAGACACACAAGTTGCCTACCGGTACTGATGTGAATTTTCTTCATCCACGGGTATACTATGGGTTGTTTGGCAGACACAGTGATGTTAGGATGCTCCGATTCGGCTTGGTTGCAGGTGGAGGGCAGAGACGGTGGGGTAGAAGGTGACGTGGGTAAATGTGGGGGCTCACGCTGAGCTGGTTGCGTTTTCCCAACAAGCAGGTGCCCTGAATGTGGTATCTCGTGCCCCCTTTGGGCTTCGGGTTCGGGGATGCTTGCACAGTTATACTGGCGCTCCTGGTACGTCGCTTGCGGAGGATACAACTCCTGGTGGTGATGCTGGAAGCCAGTGTCCCTCGTGCGGCTGTAATATTCAGAGCTGTGGTCTGGGATGTAGCTATTTTGCGAATATTCCTCGCATGGAGGAAATTTCGGATCAATGTAGTTAGAGTCCATCAAATACGAGCTCATGATCATTAATTTCTGGAGTAAAAAATAATTTTTCTACCTTTGTCGTTTTTCTGCTTCATAAAGCCCTCCTACTCGCGAACGGCCCTGTAAAGTTACTTTTACCACGTGACCTAATTGTCCAATAGAAGCGTGTAATGTGGTCCCCGGATAAGGAACCAAATGCTTATTCGAAACGTACCTACTTTTTTGTATTCTCTACGTGTTGTGGTGCGTGCTATTTAACAATGCATTGCGATTTCAAACAGTTTACGGATAAACGCCTAATAATATCCATCAGCTGTACTGAAAGTAATTTGGAAAATTAGCTCCTATACAATAGAAAACACAATGAGTGACAAGGAGATCTTCTCCAGCGTCCTTAAAGAGTGTGTTCGGCAGCACTGAATCATGTATATGGGCATGTACAGGCTATTTCCCTTAACTAGACATGGCTCAAGCACTGAGGAGGAAGTAATGAGACAGACGCATTTGTAGAACGAACTTACATAACATCAAACGAAGCACCTCGTAGCTCAACCCAGTGTAATTTATTAGGTGGCAAAGAATAAATCATTATGACTTGAACGTCACATCCCTTGCGTTTGAATTATGATTCATAAGATTAATATAACAATATTACTTATTCAGCTACAATATGTTGGTTTTATAACGAAATATACGTGAAGTGTCAGTTAAAAAGTTAAGTATAAAGAAATCTCTGAATGGGGAAGAGTAGGAACAAAACCTTTCAGTGTACTGCCTTCACTTCATGAACAATAACCGCTTCCTCGTGTTTTATTGGATTATAATAAAAACGACACTTAACGTTTAGTTTATTTAGTAAAATTGCGCGTGTCGACGTCGAGAGCTTTCGGCTATACGTTTTCTCAGTTTTATTAGGCTGTAAAAGCTGTAAATCCGTCGCTCGAAATGACCCGTGATTTCCAAGACTTTTACGGGTTTCCCAGTCTTCGGCCTTTTCCTTTATCATCGACAATGTCATTTTAGTCATTTGTTTATTTCTCTGGATTGTGTTGCTTTAAAGTTTGACTTGGAGCACTGTAATTGAACATGTCAGTATATATCTTTATAGTGGATATACACACATCGAATATGCTACCTAAAATGAAACTTGAATTTACTGAATGCAATTATAAAGTTATTAAAATGACTTCAGTTGCTCGTCACAGGCATGCCACTGACACAATCCTTGTTTCTCCTTAAAGGAGAATTGGTGATTACTTCCTATTAACACAAATTCGGTTAGGCTATACAGGAAATATATAGAAGAAATAGGCCTAAATGACATAAAAAGCTCATTAGAACCATTAAAGTAAAAAGCTTCTTGGGTGTGATCATTATAAATACAGATAAGTTTGTCAGGATTTTTCAGGAATTTTCTGTGAGGAGAAAAGCCACTAAGTCACTGAGCAATATATCTCTGCAGTGGAGGCTCCGTATACGTCTGCGGGCCTCTGCTCAGCTGCTAATGTCCACGCATAATTGGCTGTGCTGCACTACGGATGTTGCACCATGGCAGATACTAAGGGGGGGCATGGAAATTTGATTTGGTTTCAGTTAATGACATCTGAGTATATGTTAATTAATAACAAATTTCGTTTAGCCTTCGTAGGACAGAACACATATTAATACATATACAATTTTGACCACAGTAAAAATTTTATGATATTGCCCAAAATCAGCGGATTTTTTCAACATACTAAAAATAAACTACATATTACAATACAAAAACGATACCTTTCATTTCTCAAATACATATAGGTGTATTCAGGATTGTGCTTTTCGAAATCACGTAATAATCATGGTCTTCGCAATTTCCCATTCTTTCAGATAATGGTTTTATCATACAAAAATCCTATTGTCATGACAATGTACCGACATTAACGAATACGTTGTTAGTGCGTGCTAGTGTGTTATTCACTTCATGTATGGCCCAACTTCGATGTTTTTGCAGCGCATTTTTAAACTATTAATTTATTTTTTAACACCACGAACACTACTAGACGCAATTCATGTGCTGACCGTAATCTAAATATGATAACTAAAAGAAGAAGACTTTCCTGCTTTAGCTGGCCTGTGCTTTGATGTAACGCCCCCTTAATTAAATATGGAGAATGGTAACAAACGCGCAAGTTTGCGGGTGCAGTCTCTACATCGGTCCTCACAGGACGTGTCTTCTTTCAGCGTTGTTCCCATCCCAAATCTGCAATGGCTTCTCCCGTATAAATATATAGAGAGCAACAATGAAAATACAAAAAAGCCGTATGACAGTGGCAATGAAAAATAACTTTCTATTATTCTCGAAGGTTCATTGTTCTCTTCATTACCATACTGACCGTTCGGTAACCTTTTGTAGGGGCAGATACATACATACACACACGCACGCACGCACACACACGCGCACGCACACACAAAACCCACACATACAGTGATAGATACAAAGGGAGAGAGACAGAGAGAGAGAAAGAGAGATGGATGTAACATTAAAGGAGCTACCCCCATAGAGTTAATGGCTCGCCCAAGTAAATTCTGATCATTGTGCACCAAGAATCGACGCCGGCCAGCTCTTGACCTAAATGCAGAACCTATTCTTTCTTTGTGGGAAATCCATGCAAATGTACGGCTCTACCCCCGTCCCAGGCAAAAAAAAAAAAAAAAAAAAAAAATCACGAGCAAATCCTCTGTCGCTTTCTGTGGATGCATTTCAATATCAGTTAGACAGCCTGACCTGCATTTCACCCCTCGCGTTTGACTAATTCCAATAGTTCACTGCCAAAGAGTTATTGATGAGGAAACAGCAATGAAATTTGTCTTCACAAAGATGCCATTTAGATCTGTTGCCTAGTTCAATTGCAAGTTATAATGCAGAACAGGAAAAATGAATCCCCTATTTGTGATTTGATGTTTAATTCTCCTTTTAGAAATTAGCAATTACCTTTTCACAAGTTTTTCTGAATGCACATTATTTCTTTTATGCATGCAAAATCATAAATTCATGGTACGATACTCATTAAAACGCATGCGTATTTTGGTGTATATTAAAAGTGCATTATTTAGGAAACGCTACACCCCACGTTTACTGGGAAGAGGTGAAATAGCGTCAGATGTCATAAGGCTTACTACGTACGAAGCACAAATACGTGTATCGATTCAGAGGTTTTACTGTTGTGTGGGAAATACCCAGATTGAACACAATTCAGCTTTCTGCTACCAACTTTACATTCAACAGCGGCAATCTGCAAAGGCATTCCTATTGTACAGGTCCCCCTAGTGACCACCCTGACGTGTATTGTATACGCATATATGAATGATATAATACAATCATAATCTATAAACGTTAGTACATCACAGTCATTCCGGAAGAGCATGGATACGAACAAGCTGCCTCAGCTTCGCTAATCTAATTCAGGGCTTACATACAAACTGTCTCTTCACTCCATTATCGCTAATAAGAATAAGACGGCCAAGAAAAACGTATATATTTATACACTAGCAAAAATACGTAATTTAATTCAATGCCAGCTTTATACGTCAACTTTTGGGTTTGCTGTTGTTGATGTAGAGTACAGGCAAAAATACAGATAACGTTAAAATAGTTAGGACATGTCGCTGTGTATTTATAATCATGAGTCATCCACGGGTGCAGAGTTCCTCCAGACCTTTTTGACGAATTCAAGACACCGTTTGCTTTTTACATTTATTTACTGTGGTTTGAAGTTGGTGTTCTATGACTTACTGGTGTCTTGTCCTCATTGAGGGTGCCATGCTCCACGAATCCTGCGACAGACTCTGAGAGCAACGTGCATCTAAGCACGAAAGGTGCTGCTAAAAATGGATGGTTGAATGAATTATTATTGCTGTGTGATTCGTTTGATATGATTGAGACTGAAAGGTTTCAGGTGAGAGATTTATGACGGGGTTTTCTTTACCTTTGAGCAAAATGTTGAAAAATCTTAGTAAAATAACAACCATACAAACTGGCAATTGGTAAAATGGTTGTAAATTACACCAGCTACTTTGAACATACACGTATTTTAAAGAACTAAATAAAGACTTGTCAACTTGTCATCTGCTACACCATGATCTTGATATTTTGTTACCAGTGTTTCTACTTACTGTACAATTGATTGGCCAATAAGTACGTGAAATCACGTGGACCTAGATGTTAGGGGGAATATAATTCACTTAATTATAGATATATTCATAGCTACATTTTTGTGGCCTAATCCAAGTTATTTGACAGGTTCGGGCCATAAAATGTAGCTGTTCAGTGTTTTTATTTAATACCAACAGTATACTGGAAAACACAAATGCAGTGACACAACTTGAGTATTACATTACCCAGAGGATTAAATACAAATGCTGTATATGCTCCATGACGCCCACATTTTCAAATCCTTACTGCTGCCAAAACAAGGTTTTATTTATAATGTTTAATAATGTTTGCAATCTTGAAATTCCAGTTATAAAAGTAATTCATAAGCATTTGAGGGAAAAAATACTGCACAGCGGAGGGGAACACACATGCACACACAGACAAACACACATACAATTTCCTTAAATTCAGAAGTCTTGCTAGAAATATCATGAACACGGACCTGCAAATCACTGAATCAATATTTTTTTCGGAAATGTTCCCAGAGAAACCATAATCTCTAAAGGAAACAAGAAATCCTAATTTAGGTTTGAAATACTAATAAGCATAGGAACTACACAAATAAACACTAACAAACCCAAAATCTATATCTGTTGCTTAAAATGAAGATATTTGGAATAATTGGGTGTATCTGATCAAAATAATGTTGACTGCAGATTGACTTAAAGGGCAATTTCTTGACTTCTAAAAGTACCTAGTATGGCTTCCAGATCCAAGGGTCCTAACATGCTTTGTTACATTAGCAGAAAATCATATATGTGTATTTATATGTGTTGCATTTCCGTGCTTGTTTAAGCAAACTTTAAGATGTACAATAATCAATAAATCAACCAAATTCAAATCATCTGTTTGTCACATACACAGTTGTACTTAGTGGAATGTGGAGAGAAATGTGTTGGTGCAACTTTAACTCTGCATTAGCAAAAAAAGACACTAATTGTAGAAAAATTAAAAATAGATGGCATTTAAGTTTAAACACAATAATTTTAAGTAGCCATTCCAGATAGGAAAAAAACAGGACAGTATTATAAAACTATGAATCAATGAAAACTCAAAGCAGTTGTCCCACCTATCTGAGAGCTTTGCATAACTGCCTCAGTGACAAACTAATGCAGTTTCATTCACAGGATTCACTTTCAAGATTAGGCAGAATAATTTAAGGTCATGTGGATATTAGAGTAGCCCTATGGCAATGTGAATCTGCTGTAAAAAAAGATGTTTTCATACACCAGTTAATTATAAGAACAAGCATGTACTCGTAACTCAGAAACGTGAACTGCACCAATTAAACCTAACCTTACAAACTGACCACTGAAACTGTATAATACCGCTCTTCTCAGGTGTAATGACTTTGTTTCTTTATTTATATGAAAAAGGAATATTCTCCCATGCTATGTCAAAGTTTAAACATCTAAACAGAGCGGGCTGCAAAGATATGGGTGGGAAAAAAGCAAATAAAAAGTAACAAATTTCTCTTTAATAGAGGCAAATGTCACTGATGCCACCACTTTGCTTGACAGTGAAACAGCAGCAAATGTCACTAGCATGTGACTGGGGGAACAGCAGTGGGAGGTGACTATCCCTCTTCTTCATCAGATACTCTGTTTGTGACTTTGGTTCCATCAACTCCAAGTCACTTGAAATATCATTCAGATAATGACAGATACAGTATATCCCGTTGTTGTGGGCACACCTGCCAAAAATAATTACATTCACTCAGTTCAAAGTCACAGTGGAACCTGTACTTCTTGCAGTCAAATGACTTATAATGTCTAAATCAAAACACAGACACCTGATACATGTACACATGTCAACCATGTCATTTTTAAAAAGCGACTTACATACTTCTTATGCCAGCCACACATATGGGGTTACACTAGGCTATCTACATATGACAAATCTGTGTTTTACTTAATATTCCCCCATGCCTATCCAAAGCACAAACTTCTTCCAGTTAGATGATATTTTTCATAATATAATTAAATTTTAATAACTGATTTAGTCGGAAAGAAAAATCAATACTCTTTACTATAATGATTTATAACTATCTGAGGAAGGAAAGCAGAGTAAGATGAGATGTAGATTAAAATGAAGACACATGCAGACATTTTATACAGACAGGGCATCATCTTGGCTGGCAGTTGTATCGACTTATTACTCAGTAATAATGTGTTGAGTGACATTCTAACTTTGGCCACTTTTTTCAAGTAAATCATTTCATATTCTCAGGATTACATATATGAGTATAATTTAATCATTCACTCAGACGTTTGGGACTTCTGCATTCTCTTTTTCGTTTTCACGTTAAAACATTTCAGTTTCTAGGTGCTACTGTGTTTTGTGAATTCTGTGATCTGCAAATCAGCCTGACCTCCATCTTGTTTCACACTTATCCAACAGTAAATGGTGTGAATGGGGAAAACTGAGAAGAGAAATATAACAAATTTCCAAAAACTGCTACAGGTACCCGCTGGAAATTGAACAATACCATATAGACAAACAAAGTGTATAACTTTTATCTTTACATTAGGCATTCTAAAAAATAAGCACTTGGTTCTTATTGCATTGCTCTGATATTCTCCTTACTGTATCTTTTTCAGGATGATCAATGTTTTAAAGTAAGGAAAACATTTATATTCTGTAGTGATGCTATACCCAGTGTCACTTCTCTTGACTTGCTGAAACTGTCATCCCCATCATTTAACAGTACATTTCCTGCCAGTGGAACCTCTCAGATGTTGCTTTCCTATTTTATGACATGGGTGCATTTCACTGGCCTTGATGTTAATAATGTTTGATGATAAACTGTCTGCACTGATTTCTAGATGTCTATAGATAGATAGGCAAAAAACTTTATTGACCCAAAAGAAAATTACAGATAGTAACTTCCTAAACTTTCAACAATCCCATCATATCTTCCAATAAAAATAGCCTGAGAATTACCAGTAAATAAATGATAGATTAATCTTGATATATATTTAAAAATAAGCCTTAATAATTCTCTTTTTTTAAGACCTTCACAAAAACTTTCAAGGATGCACTTATGTATAGGCAAAGACTACATTTAACAATCTTGAGAAAGAATTAAAATTAAATATTTAAGTTTAGGTTTATATTTAGATAAGACTAAATAGATTCAAATTTCCTGAAACATTCTGAAATGTTTACAATGTACAAATCTGCCCCAGTGACACCCTTGAGTTCTCTCTAACACAAGGGAGTGAAATGACAGTACTTATGATTGGGGTTTACCAGCAAATACCCAGGGGCTGGCAGTGCCCCCTCTGGTGGTGGGTCATCAGGACCAAAAAATAAATAAATAATAAAAAAAGACAGCATAGAAAAGGGGCTTATATTACATTCAAAACAGCTTTTAAAAAACAGAAGCAAGTCTTTTCATATGAACAACTATAACAACTACTGCTCCACCCTGATTACAGCATTTTCCATATCAATTTATCCTCCATCTGTTCTGTACTTTCCCAAGCCGTTCTTATGGCTCTGGTGACTCTACTGCACAACGTGAACTGCACATTACGTCATTCATCTTTTTTTAATAATAATACACCTTACAATTTTGCTTACATTTACAGGGTGAAAGCAATTCAATTAATTCCAACTGGCAATCAAACCTGCAGCTCAGTGGGAAAGATAATGCCAAGCACTATACATTAATGGATAATGATTTCATTCTATAGAACTAGTTTGTTTTTAGAATAACTAAGCCTACCTGTCATTTGTTCACATGCTGCTTTGCACTGTATCTGCCTGATGATGCCTTGTCGTGCTTATTTTTGTGTATCCATACAAAAACAGCAGCTTGCATTAATGGGGGTTAAAAGTCAACAGGAATTTAAGCAGCTGGCAGTAATTTAAGAAACATCCATATTTAAACCATCCTGGTTAGGGTCACAGTGAATTCTGGATCCAGGTAGCACAGGGCACAAGGAAAGTGTACAGCCCAGCTTAAATTGCACAAACCCACACTAACACTCCCACACTACAGGTAATTCATAAATACTAGTTAGTCTAACTTCATTTGAGTAAACTGCAAGACAACTGGAGCACCCAGAGTAGACCTATACAACATGAGAAGAATCTGCACATTCACAGAACAAAGTCAAGACTCAGTTACCCAGTTCTAGAGGTGTGAGGCAACACTGCTACCCACTGAGCCACCAGAGGACCAACGAAAGCCAAAGCAAACTGCAACCAACCACATTTAAGGCATGGATGCATTTAAATGCAAATAGATTCTGTTTTAGGAAGCATTTACTTAAATGCCTAAACAAAAGGTAACACCATGAGACAGATGCTAAAGGCTAACAGTTATAAATAAACTTTTAAATATGATACAGGTTCACTTTGCACAGTTGTCCCCAGACTGGGGTTTGCAGGACCAAGAGCTTAGGAAGGCAAAGATGCAGATGCGAGTGTGAAAGAAGTTTAATAGGAAACACCAAGAAAACCACTGGGCTCTGTCCTGAATACAAGAAGTAACAAAGACAATGACAAAGTCAAAAGAAAACAAAGCAAGAACATTGTCACACGGAACAGAGCACAAAGGGGCAAGACTGACAGTAACACCAACAAACACATAGGAAACACCAGGGCAAAAACACAGACTTAAATTAAATAACCAGAGACACAAGTGCAAGACATAAGGGCAATCAGGGTGAAGGTAACTGGAAACTACAAGGAGGAAATGAGATAACATGACAGGCACACGGGAAATCCTGGTCAGTCTGTTGGGAACCTGAAACACTGGTGCAGACGTGATGCAGTTTCAGTGTTACTTTGGTAAATTTTCTTATAACTATCTTTTCATCACCTATTACACGTTATTCATTTCCCACAGGAATGCAGACAAAATTCAGCCATCTTGGATTTCTGTCACATGACATTCACAAAATTTAAAACTCCATTTAAAAGAAAATTGTAATCTAACTGTTTCCATTTTTATTCTCAGGCTGTCCAAGCTTGAATGACAAAAAACACCAACAAAAATTCTTTATTTCAATAAATAAATATCCAAATGTACTATATTTAGTAGCTTAAATTATGATAACTTTTGGAGGGCAGTTGCTACATCTTGGCGCTCTTAGCATCAGGTCATCCAATCAATTGAGGACCCAACGAATGTGTGTTAAAACAGCACATTTTACCAGTGAAATGCAACACAATAAACCTGATTTTAAATTTTATTATATGAGATTGTAATCCACTATGAGGATGAATTATATGTACTGTACTAATTTAAAACTCATCCACATTCAGTGGCTGGCAGGCATACATGGTATGTAGTACAATGGCACATATTCAGCTTAAGTCAAATGGACAGGTGGCACTGGCATTGACTTAATGAATGTAAGCTTGACAGAGGTTGCATTCACATTGTTTTTACAGGTACAGTAAACGAAAACAGCCATGATCAATTCAACAGAGGAGCAATCACAATTATATGTGATAATTAAATGAAGGACAGTTAAATAATCAGTTATTTGCCTAAATCAGATTGAAATAATGTTTATTTGTCATATAGCAAACCACTTCCCTTATTAACTTTTAACAGAGAGCTTGGCGGCAAGATATGCATTTATAGGAAAACATGCATAGCTCCAAAAAGTATGCTTTTACTTAAAGATAACTGATATTTGACTGAAAGTATGAATCCGATTGCAGATGAAAATGATCCTCTTGAAAAAGTACCGAACTTTCCTAGTAGCATGTAATTACATATAATTATACCATATTCAATTGCTTGCCCAACACTTATCCACATATAAATAAAAAGTTATCTCATTTACACACCTGAACTTTCCAGGAAGAACTCAGATTTTACTGAAGGGTTCCATCACAGGGGCCCAAAATTGGACTCAAACCATTAACATACCTGCTGACCCAGGGCACAAGCAGATATGCAGAGTTACTACGAGAACAACAAGCTTATCTGTTCACATAACTAAAATACTCATTTCGGGCCCTGGTTCTATCACTTTTTAGACAGGTTAATAAACAGATATTTTATTGATCACAGAGAGAAATTCATTTTACCTGGATATCTAACCTTAAATTTGACTGAAGAGTCTCAGAAAGCATTGATCGAGTTACACCTGAGTTTGGAGGTTTAAATTACCCCGTGTTATGTTGAAAACCCGTACTAAAAGTGACTCCTTCTTCAGGTTAAGTGGAAATACAGTAGAAGGCCAATATTTAGGTGCTGAAAGAAAACCTAAATCTCATCTAAATCTTTAACCCAGGAAAAAATTTTTAGCTAGTATGTAACCAAAAGTGATTGGTCTGCATATTCGTCTTTATCGTACAGTATACTGTAGCAGTTTCCTATAAATTGCACGTGGGTGTATTCAAGAATTTCCGTGACAAAGTTACTGGTTTACAATGCAAAGAGAATCTGTATTGGTGACGCGTTTGCTCATGGTTGCTTCAGCGTAAACCAGTCAGTGCATCGTGAAAGAATATTTCAGTAATGCTCTTCTCTAAATTTTTAGCAATACTTCAAAATATCATCGGTAACTTGTTTTAAATATCACACTGGACGCAGACAGATCGTGAGATTTTTTTAGGTACATCTGGTGTATATCTGCATTGATTGTTGCTATTCCGTTTTAATTGACTAAAGACGAGCACAAGCGCACAACCCCAAAGTCCAGAAAAAGTCCAGCAACAGCTATAAATGTCGATATATAACAACCAGCTCCGAAGAGCATTAGTTAAAGACGAGTACAAAGCAACGGTCATGTGTGAAAGCTACCATACTCACACTTTCCGCTTTCTGACATATTTAAACGCAAACCCAAGTATAACATTGCGGCACATACAACTTCCTGATTTTGAACGAAAAGCTTCAAACACATTATCAAATTGGCTCAGGAACAAATGGAATGAGAATCGAAAAAAACAAGCGACGGATTAGACACTAATAGAAATGTAATTGCAACAGAAAGCGAACCACTTCACTAAGAAATATTAAATTTAAGTATTAATTAAACCCCCGTGGGTGTTACTGAGGCAGGTGTGATTACATTACATGCACAAGAAACAAGATTATCTTACTGCGCCTCCTCGGATCCATTTGCCGGACTCAAATGCAGTGAGGATACAGACTATGGCACAGGGTAATCCACACTAAACGCCTCATACCCTCCGTCCTCAAGATAAGAGTAGCCAACAGCTGCGATTCCGGACAGTTAAGATTATATATGATGTAAATATATTGAGGGTTTGTCAGCTCTGTCAAGCCATAAAACTTACTTTAATGACACCACGTGTTCCCCGTGAGCCAGTCAGGGTCACCGCTTGAGGGAAGTGGCATTATAACCTTCAAAAGTTTATTCAGAAGTAAAAAAAAAAAGGCAGAAACAAAAAAGAATTAACAAAAGGTTGCTACAATTGTGCTTGAAACTATCTGTGTTAACTGAGAACGCTTGTTCTTCGATTCGTCTATTTCCTCAGACGCAGGACGTCCAGGGACTGTAAAAGACCTCTACATTGAAGGTAACGGGTAAGTAGAGTTTTCCTCCTTACGTTTCAACCTCGGAATACAGAAAGGTGTCTTAAAAATATTTTCAACGAACTAAGAAAGTTGGCTGGACTGAAAAGGTCGGCAATTTTTGTAACTAATAAAAACTATGCCCGAAAACCTTCATTCTTTATTTACGTTAATAGTCTCCAGTAAATCGTAGTTAAATGAAAAATACCCATAGAATCAAGAAGAGGTAATGAATCACTGCTACCTGCTGCTTAGTTTGAAGGAATAACTTGCCGTAAGTTTGGTGTTCATTCACTGGAGCCCAGGGGCTCTCTTGAGTTCTTTCATTTTGAGCAGAAATTACTCCCATAATTGGATGGTTGGGGCCTAAGAAGCCAAGGCTTTCTTTTCAGGGGTCTTATAGTGGTTAATTATGTATACAAACCACACTACTGTGTTTATCTAAAACAGAAGCGCATGCATGTCATGTCAGTTTCTCTGTACTAGTCTTAGTTGTTTCTTGAGGATGATTGATGACTTTGTGTTTCCCCTCTACGTGGCATTTAATGCTAAATGTTACTTCCCAGTTAGAGAACCTGGAATGATGCGCATAAATCACCTTTAAAACTAACCGAAAAATTATATTTTGATAAAAAATGACGATTAATACAAGTACACGAACAGCTCAATATTTATCTTAATATGCATCTCCCATTAATTTATATTTGTGATCTGCGAATATTAAATTCCTCATAAAATTTCAATTGCCAATCAAGACTGTCAACTGTTCCGATGAGAGCAGACCTTGATTAAATGATCGACAAAAGGAATGAGGTGGCCGCACCACAAAGCACCAATTAAAGTCTTCAGAAACTATTCCTTTCCGAGTTACGTCTTAGCCTGTGAAACGGAAACAATTCTAGATGTTTGAAAGGTGCTGGGAAACATTGTAAAGTTTTATTAGGCGTTAGGGCCATAAAGTTTTACAGGCATCTCTCTGTACTGTAAATAATTCCCTAGAAAACGGAAGGACTTAGACGCCAGGCTTCAAAGGAAAGAAAACGGTACTTGAAAATCCTTTTTGTGACTCGAAGTCCAAACCAAATCTACTTTTAAGAGCAATAAAATGGCGAATTTGACTTGTATGTCGCTAGGATTGTTCACACTGTTTTGTAATTTAGCCAAAACGCATAAATATCTTCTGGATATCCCTGCACTAGAATAGGCCCACAAACTCGCACGAGAAAGGGGGGCAGTGTGATGAAAGAAGGATAAATAAGTTTTCAGATTAAAAAGAACAACCTTTGTGGAAGACATGTTTATTTGAATTCAAAACAGACAGCGAGGTCTCATTAAGAAGAAGATAAACGCTCTTATATTTTATCCTATGCGTGTATTTTATTTTGCTTTCCACAAATATATAGCTCTGAATTCCATGCAGCATACGTGCATCCTCGTACAAAATACTAAAAATTTAAATAAGCCAATGTTTACTCTTGTATAGATCACCAATGTTAAAACATCAGCTGTATCTAGCTTTTAATTCCGCCCAGATCAAGTTGTAACCATTCTCACGTTCGTGCATGACAGCAGAAAACGGATTTAGATTAAAATATTACGCCACCATTCACAGATTAAGAGCTTTCTAATATGAAAAAAACTATTTTATGCTTTATCTGTTTCTCAAATAAATTACATTCTCAGGCCCAAAATTCGTTCGGAGCTCCTGCCAGCATATCCACTTTGAAATTGGTTCTTTTTTCGGGAAAGACACGTGCATCGCTCCTAATTTGAGGTTAAATGCATATAAAATGGGGCGGCGTAGTCCTGGTGCCCTATCACACGGGACACGTTATATCAGAAGAGATCACCATGAAGGGGCTTGTGGAGGACGACCACGAAAAATTAATCCATCAAGACACTGGAGTTTTCATATGTAACAACAAAAATACATTTTCTGTTGCTGCAAAGGTTGTGTTTTCTTTGCTATCGATATATATTATTCCCTTTGTTACCTTTGTAAATAGTATAATAGTAACATTTAGTCAAATGGCTACGATCCAAGTTGAAGCCTGACTCTATAGGATACCCCAATTGTCTTCCGTTTCTTCAGACGTTAGTACTAATGCCACTGTTTGCGTTTGTTGATAAAATAGACGCAGTACCGATTAGACTCGAACTGACACTTAAAATTTGAGCGCCCTTTGGGGAGAGTGTAATCAAATCTTAATTTCTACTTAACTTACGATTAAAATACGTTACACTTGTAAATAGAAAGTTACAAAGCGAGCCAATTAAAAGCATTTATTTAGTCCATTTCCACCACCTTCACTATTCTAAATACTACTGATATTACTTATTTAGCAGCAAGAACAATGACTATAATAATAATAATAGTATATTAATAGTAACAGTAATACTACTAGTTCTACTAGTAGTAGTTGTAGTAGTAGTAGTAGTAGTAAAACCTCAAAACATGGGCACACCGAGTAGGGACACAACACAGTAATCCTGTTGACACCGTCCGGAGTAAAAAAAAAAGGGTCGCGGAGATGCTGAATGGAATCAAGTTGAATAACAAATTCCACTCAAAACTCCTTTTGTATGGACACTATATTCGCGTTGACTGGTGCGGAAAAGAGAAACCTTGATTCTTTTTCAACTGTATATTTATTTGTCAACACACAATACGCAGAACAAAAATTAAGCAGAAATGGCGGTTATCGGAGAAAATCGTTTACATATCAATATTTTACAACATAGAAAACGTAGTGAATGCAAATCTTTTACAGTTGATAAACAGCAATATTACTGATGGTGTATTTTTCGTGTTTTATATACTAATATTCTTTCTTTCTTTGCTCATCTTTCGCGTATTGAATCCATGACGATATTTCGTGGATATTCTATATTGGTTCTTTTACTTTAAGCTTTGAGTCTTTTTTCCACTTCATACGCCGGTTCTGGAACCAAATTTTGATTTGCCTCTCGTTCAGGCAGAGGCTATTGGCGATCTCTATACGTCTCCGGCGGGTGAGATACCGGTTAAAATGGAACTCCTTCTCCAGCTCTAGAGTTTGGGACCGCGTGTAACTCGTCCTGGAGCGTTTGCCGTCAGATTCTGGAGTATATTAAAAAAATAAATAAATAATAATTAATTCAATTTTAAAAAACACATAACATCTTAACCAGAACATTGATCTTAAGAAGGCAATTTCGTCTCCCAGCATTACAGTCAGACAATATGACGCATATATTTTCACAAGTGCATGTTTTAACAAACATGCCCTACATCTTAACTAGAGTTTCTGCTGAAGTCATGATAATGCAATCATAGGAACAACACATTCTATATTACTTTTAATTTGACTGTTTCTTTTAAAAAAAAAAAAAACTACGGTTAAAAGTTAAAGCAGTATTAAGTACCATATAGCGCGGCTTACATGTTTTAATTTACGGTACGGTTATTCATACTGGTTTCACCTCTTCAAAAATATCGACTTTTGATCCTGCACATCCAACTACAATATAAAGTGTACAGATTGTAAAAATGGTTTGAATCTTCATTCAATCTAAATTATATAAATGATACTTTCCAATACAATATTGATATACTATAGTGTAGTATTATAGTATAGTGTCGTTTTGTAAACTATACGGTCTAAAAATGTGTTTAGAGTACTAGGAAGACGAATAGACTAATTACTAATACTAATAGCAATAACACTCATTATCGAGATTAAAAATAAATAACATGCTAGTAAATATTACATATAATATTAAAATACACTTCGTCAGAAACTTGTGTCCTGTCACATCCATTTTTTCACTGATTTTCATATTCAGAGCAAAATGAAACCTCCATTTTCTAATGCGATAATAACGATTATAACAGTTGTTTGTATCATTACTACAAAACAAATGTATGACTTTGTGCAATTTTTAGGAAATTTTGTATCTCTTAACCAATTGTGTTACCATAAATTTGGATACAGATCACCTCTCCGCAGTAACAGGACAGCTTTACGAGCAATTGGTGCCTTTGTCATAAAATTTACGACTGTGAGTTTTATGATTTCCAAGTATGGCCTGTAAAATTCAAGGGTTTGGAATGGAATAAATAAAGATGCAAAATCGACGAGACAGAGAGGATACTTTAAAAGAAATCCTCTATCTTCTCTCTGTAAATAACGAGAAAAACTTTAAACTTTACCGTGACTTATATGGAGTTTTGTCATCCACGGGTACATCTGTGGCTGGTTGGTCTTTGGCGGTGCCGAATGATTTGCTTGTCTTCCTGGCTGGACGGGTTGGATGCCTCCAGCTTTTATTTCGCTTGCTCCTGTCTTGTCAGAGTGAATGCCGCTCAACTCCTTGTCCCTCTCCGCTTTTTCATTGTACAGCCCCCGATTTAGAGAGCCATTGGCGCTAGCTTTTATGGAGCTTTCCTGGGAACTCATGGCTGTACGGGACCGTGGTGGTGACGACGTAGTGTCCGGAAAACTACCGAGACTTGTACTCATCTCTCCGCGTTTAAGGGAGTTCGATGAGCTCGAGCAAGCGAAGGACCCGCTGAGGTCAATATCACCGTAGCAAAAACCGGGTGGATGGACCTCAGATACAGACCCATAGCCATAATTTTGCATGGCGGAGGCAGACGCCTGTGTTTGCTTGTAGAAGGAGTTAGCTACGTACGAGCTCATTTCATGGGAAAATGCAACAAACACTGAGCAGAAACATTTTAACAGAGACTAGCATCGAACAAAAACCTAGGTATCCTTCAGTTATGGATTTTTTGTGCATTGATAGCTCCTAACATTATTGCAATTGATTTTTGCTTTTTGGGGGCTTTTGTCCTAAATATGTCCAGGATTTATAGGTGGGGGATTTTTTTATTTTTTCCTTTATTCTACGTGCACTGCCCAAATATGGGAAAGAAGTCACGTGTTTCTATTGGGCAGTCGTAAATTTGACTTGTTCGCGCCGGAAGGTAACTGATGGAAGCCGAAGAACTCGCTTGATAACGTGGCGGTGGGGACAGTTGCTGAGTCGGGCGGAGGTCTTGGACGGCGGGCTGAGAGCGTCACCTGGTGCCAGAACTGGGTCAGAACATGGCGTCCACACCCTCCTCGCCAAACACGTTTGTTGTAATCTACCTGGAAAAATTATAGACGGAGGTATATGCATATGTATTTATTGAGCGCCTTCGAGCGGCTCACAGTAAGACCAAATTGTCCGTACTTAGTAAGCAATTGTGCTACCTCATTAATTGTATGAACATTGGCATAGAGAATACTTAGGAAGGATTCTGTGCAAAATAAATAAAAAAATAAACGAACAAATACATTTCCTTATACAAATGTTCCCGTTATCTTAGCAGAAATGAAATATTTACGAGTGATGCAGGATAAGAACAAAACCCCATTTTCGCAATTGCTTTTTCATCTCATTGCCGTTCGTATAAGTGCTTATAGGGTAGCATTCAACACGAATTTAATCTTTGTACAAATGTTTAGTAAAGCGGATTGTTATGAAATGTGTGTAAAGTTTATAGCAAAGTATCTTAGTTTAGTATTAACCAATCTTTATCAAATATTTAAATTTAAACGTGAATGTGTAAAGATGCTTCAAATGCTTCTATATATATACATATATATTCTATGTGTATATGCTTTATCAGTGACGCAAGCATATTAGATCTAGATGACAGTGTTTAGTTATGAGATTGTTTATTGCTAACATTGCAAACAAATTAAATATTTTAATGAGGTAGGCTAATACAGGAGTGACAATAATGCTAGATTTTCTCTTAAAATCGATGTCAATATGTTTTGGTTTAACTCACTGTACCTGCAATATACTAGACACTAAGTCATTAAATGATCTACATTTTTACCATAAACGGCATTCCTCGGAGAGGTGATTGAATAACCGACTTTCACCTAGTGAAAATACAGAACCTGTCACCGTAAATTGCTTTTGAGATGTTACGATTGCTTGCTGTAGCCGCTTTTTTCAGCAGTTCAGTTTAGTGCATTCTTTGGGAAATCCACTATAGTTAAATAACAAGAAAAGCAAACTTCAAACTAATCAGAGAAAAGTAAGCTGAAAAAAACTGATATAAATAAGTTACAACATTGGCTTAGTTTAATATAAAGTTATATATCATCTGTAACAATAAGAACCTTGCGTGTGATCCGGATTTTTGTTAGCATGTGCATTTTCAATAAAAGGTGTGAAAGGGGTGCGTCACTGGAAATACTTTAAAAACGTTGCCATACGGTCAAATGTATTTTGAAAAATCTGATAGAGTACATTATAAAGCTAAAACATTAATTATGCTACAGTGTTTTGCCTAAAGACATACAAAACAGGAACTTTTAATAACAATTTATTAAATACTCACAAATACGTTTGGACGTGAATGTCATACAGCAAAAGAAAAATGGATTTCCCATATTTTCATCGCTAAATATTACGGTTTTTGATAACAACACTGCTATTTTTGCTCAGTTCTAAACATAACGCATCGACGGCACTGAAAACTGTAGATTGTATACACGAAAGCTCTCACATGAATAAAGCACAGACCATATATACAAGTCATATTAACAATTCAGGTAGTATCGTTTGTTCCATTACAACTTTTGTTCATATGCGTTTATACAAGGAAATAGCAAAACATACAGCACAAATACTCGTAATAAATCTAATGCATCATTAACTTCACACTTATCAGGCATAGCCTACGTGTGCGCTAGGGAGCACACAGTAGATTTTCGCCGTAAGGAAAACATTTGCCAGATACAAGTTCACAGACACTATGTGAGAAAAAAATATTTTTAGTATATAGCGTCCGATGTGTTTCAATGGTACTAGAGCTGGTATTTTATCGCAGTTCACACTTGTTGTATAGCAGGGAATGGTACCAAGTCAGAAATGGAATTTGTTCGTACCGTGCATCATTCAAATCTGACACGAAACAATTAAAGCGAAAAACACGTATTTCCTGAAATTGCATGTTTCTTAGTGTAGCACAGTGATGTCCATTTTGTTGTTGTCATGTATGTATGTGCAATTGTGTGATCTCGTGCGCGCATTTGCGTACGAATATGTGTGCATATTTATGTGTAGAAATTGTGCCAAATAAAATTTAAGATAGGTAGTTTAATTATACTTTAATACATCGGTAATGTATTCATGGATTAGGAAATCGACGTTCTCTCTTTTTTCTTCTCGTCTGCTTCCACTTCGGCATCCTCCTTCTCTGCGTCTTGAGTTGCTCCTGTAGATCCACTTTCCGACAAAGTAGAAGAAGTTAGATTGCTCTCTTTTTTCCATTTCATACGGCGATTCTGGAACCAGATTTTGATCTGGCGTTCTGTAAGACAGAGAGCGTTGGCGATTTCGATACGTCTGCGTCTGGTCAAATAACGATTGAAGTGGAATTCCTTCTCGAGTTCTAGAGTTTGGTACCGGGAGTAAATCTGCCGACCCCTCCGTCTATCTGTCCCGTATCCGACTCCTGTGTAGAAATACATTTAAAATAGTGTTTACGTTTTATTTTCATATATTCAAGTTAGTACTCCATATTCTGTTGTGCAGGTTTAAAATGTTCTATGAACGCGGACGCAAAAGTTTTAATCATGTAAGTCAACTAAAATGAAGGCTTTTGATTACTATAGCACACAATCGCGTGACTGAATTCCGTCAATTTCAATAATATATATGAAACTACGTGCATTTCTAAAAGTCCAAATTCAAAATTATAGCGCGTCAGAATAAGTTACTTCTACCTTTATAGGCAAATTCATCTTACATGAACAAAAGTATGCGTTGTACAGACAAGTACAATGATATGCTGAAGAAAGTGTAAAACATTAATGGGTTTTGGGCTCCAGTTTAAATTGTCAAATTTTATATTATTGAAAACCCCCTAAACTTTTGTTCATTTCTGACGATGGAGGTGGGGGATGGTGGTCGCTTGACCAAAAGGGATTTCCTGTAAAGATAAAAGGCTTTTATAGCCAGCGACAGGGTGCTGCAGTAATGGTTTATGAGGTAATAAAAAGGAGCTTCGCTTGTTCTGTTGCCGGGCCGGTCGTAAAACAGGCCAATTTATTTAATTTATCTCTTGGAGTTGTAATACATACCACTGTGAGAATTCATTCGCTGCATCCATGGATAGATTTGAATGCTTGCTTTCTGCTCTTGTGATCCTGTTCTGCCCTGTTCCGAAGTGTAGTCCTGTGCAAGCGAGCTCTGTGCAGTCTGTCCCATGCTAGTTTGCCTGCAGCTAGGCAGAACATCTTTGTCTTGGTAGAACACGTTAGCTCCATACTCGTACGGTCCCCGACTGGATCCAAAAACAACGTTATCTTGGGCCGAATAGAAAGGTGAGGAGTAGACCCGGTTCTGGGCCACAGCTGTCCCATAGGACGAAAAATGTCTAACGGGGTCATAGCTGGACGAATTTAGAGCCACGTTGGGTAAAACTTCTTGACTACCCGCTAAATGGCAAGGGAGCGACGGATTTGCGAAATACGAATTCATACCTTGTCTCTCTCCCTCTCGTTCTCTCTCCCTCCCTCCCACTTTTTCTTTTTCTCTCCGTCTTTCTTTCTACCTCCCTGTCTCTCGTTCTCACCCTCTTTATTTTTCTGTGTTATAACAGGAGCGCGGACTGTGATTTCTGTTTTATTTATTTCAGGGCTTCGCAAGAGGCACACAGCTCGAATGTTATAGCTAAGGCTTCACTCCAAGTCAGACAGAATGACAATGTCAGCTGACCATGGTCTACCAATAAAAAGCGAGGAATAGAAGGAAAGTGGGGGGGCAAAAACTTCGTTTTTTTATCCATTTGACGGAAATAGCAATGCACACTCACTCACTCACTCACTCTCTCTCCCTTTCTGGCTCTCCCTCTTTCTTTCTCTCTCTCTTTCACACACACGCACGCACACACACGCGCGCGCGCAAACACACGCATGGGTTGTATTGTAAATGTTTTTGTCGTTTTTCTGATTGCCTAGCTTGAACATAATTTTATAATAAAATAGTTTCCAAAAAATGAATGAATGCTCCTGTTCAAATGATTATAAATAAAAACACAAGACTTAATATGTAATATCACTGGACTGTTATATTCATTTCCATTGCATTTGACTTTTGCCAAATAGTTTGTCTCTGTGTCTATATCATTTAGAATTATATTTTCATGGCTGTCGTGGTTAAGAGAAAATGTGATTAGCCAACTGCATGCGGAGTACAGTAATTCAATTACTGAGTCGTAGAATTATCTTGACAACATAGTATCTGAGATCGATACGCATCTTTCTTTTCTAGCAAACATATTTCAATTTAATTGAAATAGATTATTTAGAAAGCCCTTTCAAAAATAAAAAATTCAGAAATATATTGGACTTATAAAATAGTTGGCTTGATGCTTACAGGATTGCACTTATTAATAAACAGTTAACGTATGTCGACGTTTTCAATAATTTAATCATTTGAGCATTTCACGGCAGATTTGAACATCTTAAAGACGTGGTTATTCATTAAAAGATGTCCTGCGTCCGGCTGCAGTAGCTGATAAAAATTTGCTTAAAATAAAATGGACTGGAACATAACGTGGCAAAGCTGGCAGCCTAGTTGCGTTTGTCTTTCACTAAATTGGGTGTATCTAAATCATTATTCACGTTTAATCTAAATTATATTGTGCCAAAGCGTAAAACTAAATAACTCGAATCTTCTTATAGCTTCGATGAACACATAAAAACATGAAATTAAGATGCATACAAGCGCTCATACATTCTCGCATAAGACAGTAAATTACCGCAAATGTGACACTATTTAAAAAGTAAAACGCGGCTTCGTTTTGATCTGTGTCCTTGCAGTTTGATTTACATTATTGTTATTTTTTTAATACATGTTCTGCTTCTGAATAAACCACGGAAATCATCTTCTAGACGTGCTGAAATGTTGTTGCGAATATGAGTAACATTTGCATGCCGAGACATGCATTATTGGCATACAGTTAAACGCTTTTCTTGAGTGCTGAGAATATTATACCCCGGTTAAACATGAATACATATCTGTAAACATATTCATAGTGATATCGTAGCCCCCTTCCTGTAATCTGGGCCGAATGATTTTAGATTTGCTCATAATCAGAACAAAAATTGCCGAAATTAATACTATTTACTTGCGTTTTTAGAGAGCAATCATTTTGATGTGTTTACTGGTCGCTTTATTAAATACATATCCCTTTTACGAAAAAGGAAAGGGTGCTGTGTATAAGTGGTGTATGCGTTTGCATGTGTGTGCGTGCATGCGGAACGGGTACAGGGGCGTAAAGCAGTTTTCTTGCAAAAGAATGCATTAAACGCACGTGCACGCTACAGAAACCATAAAATCAGACAGGTGACCGCTTCCAGCAAATCGTCAGCAAGCTTTCGAAGACATTAACGCACATACATTTTATGTGTTTGTAAAGTCATTTTCATCCATGTATGAAAAAATGGATCGAGAATAGAAATTTAGACACTAATGAAAACAACTGAAAAGTTTGTTCGTGCCTGAATATTTACTGTAAAATATGAAGTGAAAACACGAGCATTGTAGTCTCCGGCCCGATGTTATTAAAGGGAAATCTTAAATGAAAGGCAAAAATTGGCTTATGGAAACTCGGACTGTCAGGTCAGCTATTCACATGGCGATCTGATGTCCTCGAAATATACCAGGCAAGTAAAAAAATGGATTTGGTCTAAAACACAAGCGCAATAACAGTTTTATTTTACACGACATGAGCCGGTTATGGAAATATGGTGTTTCAAATCCACAGACACATAACATTTATGACGCACTCCAAGCTGAATAAGGAATAATTTGTTTTATATACATTTTTACTTTATATTACATTAAATGAGGTTGTTGCAACAAGGCATCGTATTATTTAGGCGATCTGCTGTTAACCGTGTATACCAATACGTCGATGTTTTTGCCACAATAGAGACAAGCCCAAATCATTCTTTTAGACCTTTTGAAAATTAAAAAGCAGTTGCGACCAACTGGTAAATATCCCACGGATGGCTGCCTACTTTAGAGCTAGCCGTAAACTGGGCAGAGACTTGAAAGTGTTTTATTGCCTCATCAAAAACAAAAGAAACAGTCATGAAGGGAACCGCTGGCTGAATTTAACTTCACAAAACAATTTACTGTTAGACATATAACAAAGTAGATGTTTATCTACAATCACAACCAGACCGCAAAGGCTGCTACCATTTGTTTCTGCTCATGAATCGAGAAAAATGTCGATAACAGCATTTTACTGGTGGATGGAATGTTGAAACCAGCTTGAACAGCCAAACCAATTATTATCGTTTACTATTTATCACTTATACCTGGGTTCAATCAGTTGTTGTGTGTTTAGAGTGAATCGTTTAATAGGTATTCAAATAAAAAAAAATTAAGAGAGGTATTATTTCATACTTTTTTAGTCTTTTCAAGCAACCTGTAAAACGTCACTATACTTTCGTCTAGAAAGGATTTTTTTCTCCTTCTTACTTTATATGTTGATTCATTTATTGTCGAAAGATATTTTGACTTTTAAATGCGATTATGATAATAGTAGTATCAAACGGTTTTAAAATAACTAAGCATTTTAATGAGCAAACACCATAATTAAAAACAACACATTTATAGCAGTGACACATACACGAAGCCTATAACTTCATGTGTATGCTATGTTGTAATTATATTTGGTGTTTGCGCAGTGGTGAAAGGCCATTGGTTTTGAAGTTAATGTACTCCAGGCTTCATAAAAGGTGCCCTGGTAACTATTAGGAACGACATGGTCGGCCTTCGATTTTTCACCTTTTAATTATATAAACAAACTATGTTTAATATTCTGCATAAGGAGTTTGCTCATAATGACTTGTGTAATTATTACGCCTTCAGTTATATGACGTTAAGCCTACAAGACTTTTGTATGCATATATATAAATATGATTATAGAATAATAGCCATCCTATCATGCCGTTTATACAGTATAGACTACCGCTAATAATAGTAATATTATGTTTATGATTTTAAATAATATTTTACATTTTACAATACAAAGCAGTCTACAATAAAATGCAAGATATTAGTTGACAAAAGGTGTTAATTGATCACGCGACTGCTGTGCTTAGGCGTTTCATTAAAGAATAATGTTTTACCATTAATGATTCATAAAATATTAATCGTTTAAAGTGCAAGATTTTTTGTGAATAAACAAAATCTCAAATTATCTACGAATCTTTGGGTGCTACATAAATGTTACGCTTCCTCTTTTATCTTCTATTCACCAGTCACGCTATTGCTGAGGAACCACGGAGCCGCTTGTCCTACACCCCAGGGGTTCCGGAACTCTGTCTCTAAGCACAGTACCGGAAGACTGGTCACAGCTGCCCGGCGTCATTTGCCACGCTTTTGCTAGAAACCTACCGTATGTGCAAGAACTGGGACCATAATATTTGGGACCGGGGCTTAATGATACTGTAATATTCATTTGGTTATATAAGCGTGTTTCACTGCAGATGTTTTACATCAATGTTTAAAGCGTTTAACTGACGCGATTTTTAAAATATGTTAATTCACTCGTTTTTAAATGACAACGAAATCAGTCGATATCTTGATTATGTTCATGTGTTTGCTATACAAATAAAAACTTACGCATACCCGTTTGTATGACAGTTATCTACTGTAGGTCGATGGCTGCATTATTAATGTTTTAGGGTGTGGACGCTACATACAATTGTACATCATCATAGGTGTCTCCAGTTGTCCGGATATTAATATAAGGAATTGCACAAGACAGTGGCCGAATGGTTTGTTTCGTGATGTGAGGCTGTTTTACTATTACAATTTCTATGTAAACGTAATTACGTATTATGTCACTGATTTATTGCTGAACGTAACAAATTTAGCATTACATGTCGTAAGAATGCATATCCATCCGTTTGACCACGTTGAAAAGCATTAACATAATTCACTGACACATACAGTAGCATCATCGTTTTAAAAATACAAAAAATCATAGAACTGATCAGAGTAACGCGTATACGCCTAACAGAGCAGGATATCGATGATGTTGTGTATCCTTTGTGTTGCCATTAGTTTTAGCGAACAGTAATTTATATATTTAATTGTCTAATGTATTGATGAATTGACACAAGGTGGCAGTATTTATCTATTTACATATAGGAGTAACGCCATTGCTTTTACAAGGTGTTAAATATAAGAATAGAACATTACTTACTCGTACAGAGCTGAAATGTAATAATACAGTTTTATATTAGTCTGCCATTATAAAACAACAGGCACATGTGTGTTTCTTCCACTCTATATCTTCAGCTATGACTGATGCTATTTTTAGTTAAAGTGGTATATACCATATGGCATGACGGCGTGCCTGCTTGATTGCATTAAATATACTGCATTGTACAACAATATTTATTGTAGTGATTTTAAGAAGAAATGGGCCATAAAAGTATCACGCAGGAATTCGTGTAAAGGAAACACTGTAGGAAATGACTTGATTTTCTTCCGCCGCTTCAAGAGAAACATGTATTATTTAGAATAAATAAATCAACAAACAATTTATATTAGCAATATTTGTGGTCGTTTTATATTAAGTTCTTGATAGTTCTTCCCACAATACCTGCTACTCTCCAGTCACGACAAATCACATAAACAGAATACACAGTGAGGAAACTAACAAGTGTGATGATCTCTGCCGCATTAAAGAAAATTCTTCCGCTGCTTTTAAACAAGCCAAATGGCTCACGAGACAGGACAAGTATGCTTTGCGCTTGCAATATTATGTAACTTTTATATTATGTGCCTACATGCCTCGGAGTCTCAAAAAGCCAGTTGGAAAATTTTTCCCCACAACTCCACACGATTGCAAAACGCTGTTATCACTAACGTTTGTTCCAATGAATTTCTTTATGATACGATGTGTTGATGTTTACATCTTTTGCCATTTTACACATAAAATTGTGCAAGTTCATTTTGGTAAAGATAATTGGATACATTTGAACTCACATTACAACTTACCAACACCGTGTATTTTTCGGCTATATATATATATTTATATATAAATGAACAAAGCATGCCCAAGGTTGCATCAAGTCTGGACTGGCAAGCTTCACGCCTGAACAAATGTTTCATAAATACGTATTAATGTCATGATGTTCAGCGATGTGGAAATAATGATACAAACAAAAACTTCTATACATTCATGGACTAAAGTTAAAAAAAATGTCATTAAAAGCCTTATAAACCGCATTGAATAGAACTTAAACCAAACGACTAACAGGGAACGAATTAAGAAATGCACATGTCCTAGATTTCTGAACGCGTACATTATAATGACATGGGGCGTTTCCGACGGAACAGCAGTATGACCCTCGCTAAACAAGTTACTGTAATGTAAGCGGTCATTTTAAAATGTACAGGGTGTAAAAGAGCTGATTACCGCTAAACAGCTATTTGTGCAAGAGTAGTAAAACAAAATAGACTGTCAACCACCATTAAAACTCGTCCACACATAATTAAAAAATATGACTGACTCTTGCCCCAGTACTTAGTTCACATACGCGTCAACTGTTATAGGGGACGAACTTACGTTTTCTCTAGTGTTATACTTGTGCATACATTGTCTGAAATGAGTCTACAGGCATTAAATCAGGCAACGCTTTAACAAAGTTCTAATGCACCAATTATTACAATTGGGACATCACGCAATCTGTCACATTCTGCCTCGGTGTCGTTCGCAGGTGAGCGCCTGGGAACATTTTGCATATGTTAGGCCACTAGCAGGATTACTGTAATTTTCTTTATTTACAATCTATCTAGCGAAAGAGCAGTAGTACAACATGAAGCTTTAATTAATACAGATTGAAACACATTATCTTGTGAATCAGCCATACATGCAGATTTTTAACTTGGTTAATGATTCAGAGACGTAGCAAATATCTGGCCGTGTCAAACATATACGTGTGGTAATGCAAACCAAACAATCACAATTAAAAGTTTACTCAAATATTCAGATGTGTCCTTCCATGGTTGATACATAACAAATAAAGCAGATTACCTGTTTGTAAAGGAAATTAATTTGATTCGTGTACGCCCAAAAAACACATATGATACTTTTGGATTTTGAACATTCACTTGAAGTTATGCGTTCATGCGTCATTATACACACCTTTTGCATAGACAAAACGTCCAAAGTCAATAATAAGAAGAAAGAAAATGCATAAAACCCTGGAATATATTTGCTCTCAAAATGTATAAGAGCAGGGCTCACTTTTCCGGGCTCTGGCACGTAATATACATTCATTCTACGTCCACAATTCACTGGGGTCCGAAAAAAAGAAAATTCGTTGCATCATTGCCTACCTCCCATTGATATGGACTATTTGATGAACATTTAAACCAATAAGCAGCGGGGGATCCCCCACTTACCCGAGTCTTCTTCGCTGTTACTGTGACGCGTATACGGTGGTACATTATGGCGAGCAGGAGTGACGGTGAGTACAGACGCAGAGACCCGATGCAAAGAAAATCATTCCTCGTTTTCAAAGTCAAAGAAGGCTCGAAATTGTAATCGAGAGTCTGATATTCGGAACCCGTATCCTTGTGCTCCTTAGTATCCAACAAAATGCGAGGTTTAACAGCTATGGGCTGAGAGACAAGAGAAAACGAAGAGGAAACGATAGTCAGTGGAGCGCAGCGGAATGGCAGCAGCGTCAGGGACTAACAAAAATAACATTTCCCCCTAACATCCATTAAGACTAAAGAATGCATAAAAATAATAGAAAATTAAAAATGACTGGATTCGTTTTCTACGCTAGGATTAAGTCTGCAGTGGTGTAGAGAACGTGTGATCCGAAGAAAGACTACAGTACAAAGTTCATGTTCATGAAGACTGGGTCATGTGACTAGCTTCAGCCAATCCAACCAACGATTCAATCGTAAAGTTTTATTACTTAGCTGTAAATTTCTCCCCAAACAACCAGGAATGCGTTGCGCATGTCTTCCCCCGGCCTCCCACCCCAACCTCTTTTTATTGACAGAGCCATTTCTTGTTATTTCTCACACATTATGTGCATAATTTTTAGATGTATTCATCAGGCCCTTTTACATTTGTTTGCAACAAGTAAACAATTAAGTATACGTCTGCTCGATTATTTTAACATAGACCTTTTAAAATAAATGTCGCAATGACAAATCGCAAACAACTAACAGATAATTTTAAAACAAGTGGCATCATTTTCGTATGTCTTGCTGTTTTGCCATTCTTTATTATTAACACATTGAGTGAAGTCCGAGAAGACGTTAGAATCACACTAATACTTCAGTTAAAAGTGAATATATGGCTATAGCACCAAACGGGCAACACGCCGCAGGTAACTGGAAAAACGGTTACGAAATATTATTTCATCTATGGCGATTGTTAAATGTCAGGGCCAAGAATCACAGGTTTTATCGGAATGACTTTATATTTCGTTTTGTATGTTTCGGTTCAGTTTTCCATTATCCATGGCATGTGTTGTAAATTTATTTTCTGCGAATGTGTATTTTCCGTCTATTCCAAACACGCGCACGCAGTGTTCAGATATTAATTAATCAGTTATTAGTCTTTTACATAATTGTAACAAATTTTACGTACTGCTTAAATTACTCAATATTTTATTACATGATTCTAAATATAGCGTTTTTCCCTTGTGCTACATGCATTTTGCGACATAATATAATTCCGTCAATTATACTAAGTTACAGAAATTCAAAACGACTGTATGCAGTATCTTGCGAATTTAGGGTAGGACTGACGTTACGTGTTATCTGAATATACAGATAGGTGTGTGTGTGTGTGTATGTGTGTACTGCACGCAAACGCTGTTTTGTTTGAAATAAATAGTAAAAATAAAAAGCATAAACACTAACCAGGGAAAACAAATGTAGTACTTCAACTTTGAATGAAAAAAGTAAAATATCATAATCGTCTAGGATTATTAGAGATGTGCACCTTGGTCTGGGCCTATATTGCAGACTTTTGAAGCAAAAACACCATATAAGTCTTGCATGTAGTCATACTGCACTAATGATCTATACGTATATACATAAAAATCATGTTCCACAGGGACAGACAAATATCGAAAACTGGAATGATCAACATTCTAAACGTATAAGATAGATAGATAGATAGATAGATAGATAGATAGATAGATAGATAGATAGATAGATAGATAGCACGTATATTCTTTTGAAACACCTATGAATTTAAAATGTTTCCTTCAAAAATTATAAATTTCCAATCTAATAAAGTTAAATTTTCTTATTTCTACCAGAATTTTATCAGCGCATTAACAGTGATATATGGTATAACTCTATTTTAGTTCATTTCCTGAAATAATTCAATTACATCAGAACAGCTTTAACAAAGAATGCTAAAAGATATGGTAGTATTGTTCTTAACGGCAATATATAATGCATTTAACAAGGACTTCAATACGGAGTTCATCATCTGATATAGTTTAAGCGCATTTTCAAATTATTTCATAAATTTAACTTAAATATACTACATGTAATATATAAGTTTTTTTCCTGCTTATGTAATATGAGTGTGCATGAACGAATTATTACTTTATTCCATTTCAGTGACTGTCGTTTATATCAAATATCAATTTCTATATTTTATTCGTATAGAAATCTAAGAAAGAATACTGGAAATCAAGATTGAAATCCGATTTAACGTAAATTTTGCTCATTTGTTTATAAGTGATAATTTGATTACACAAATGCTTTTATTTCTAGTTGGAATTTATATTAAATGGGTCATTTAAAACGAGGTCAGCCTATTTTGTCCTTTAACAACTGCAGAAACATTTTTATCTGTTACGTATCCATTACTGCCTCAACTTCTCACGAAATATGTTTAATAGCAATTTGAACGCTTAATACAGCAAATGGTAGTTCATAGCCTCACAAACTATAGATCCTATACTTTACAAGGTATAGTTCTTATATTGTTCGTGTAATTCAAGTCAAGGGAATTTTTAACACCCGCAACCGTTCAAAATAAATAAACTTTATTTTAAATACTTGTTTTGTAGCATATATATCACTCTAAGCAACGATCATCATATTGCATTTGATCGAAACTTCACAGGCTGAGAACAGAGCACAAGTTAATCCAGGACAATTTTACTCGTTTTGGCAAGGTATGGTACGATCCATCCACCCTTTTACTTCCACGGCCTCAGTCTTTGGTTTTTATATGCTTTTAGTGTTATTTTTTACTCGTTTAGACAGTAACGGGTCAGAAGTAAAATATATATAGTTCAACAAATATTTAAGTCTTATTGCTGAGGATTCCCCAAAGGTAAGGACAAATTTACAATTAAGCATGTGGAACGGTAATTCATATGACTGAGAACATAGATGACTGTGTATGGTTTATTTATTTTTTTCGTCACTCAGCACATTCAGAACCCTTTACTTAAACCATAAAAAAACGAGCATTTGCTAATAGCGAGATACGAATAAACATACAGAGTATATTCAGTGCAATAAAAACCTACTCTAAAACATCAGTACAATATAATCATGACAATCGAAATAGTTTTTATTCTAGTTATAGTAATAAAAATCAAAATGTGCATTTAATATTGTGTAGGCAGTTTAAGTTGTTGGGACAAATATTTATATATTACATGAATTTAGCCGCATGGCAGTGTCATTCAAGCCAACGCAAAGCTTCAAGGCTACAAAATAATTTTTGTAAAATAAAACAGAAATGCGAATAAAAACTAATTATAGGTAGTATCATATTTTATAAGTTGCACAGCATATTTCAATATAACACAGAAAGTTAATTTACAGTCACTTCAACAGTAAAGTATCCATTGTGGAAGGTTACGTCTGCATGGCTAATCCATTAAATTCATATATAAGGATCATAAATCGATGGTGTTTGTTGAAATCCAATGACGAAATGAAGAGCCTAGGCGACGTAAAACTGTCTTGACTTTCACACTAGAGTCAACAGTCATAAAATGTTACATGTCTAAAACTATGTGTATGTCCGAGCCGCTGACAAGTTGTTTCGGATTCTCTCTCTGTCTGTCTATATAGAAAGTGCTGTAAATGAAAGTAGTCCTCTAATTACGTCCTTTAACCTGTGCACAAACCAGTATCTTATGCAAATATAAATAGGATTTGTAAAGGTTTGCAGGACAATAAAATACATAATTTGAATTGGGGCGTGCTCTTTAAATGTCAGAGATCGTGAATATGCCACAGACTCCTGAAACATTTTCCAGTAGTCTGTGTTTTGTCGCCGCAATTTCTTTACCATTCTGACATTTCATTAAGTAATGTAAGTTTTCGAATTCTTTTAATAATACCTTTTTTTTCGTCTTTCTTTACAATTGTCCTGACTTTATTAACTAAACTCTGAACAGTTACACAAATCAATTCACTTCACCCTCATTGGGAAATATTTACTAATCATGCAAACTGGACTGGAGTTTCACTGCTACAACCTTCCGTAAACAATAATCATTATTTATCGAATAGTGAATGTTTCTTGTGATCAAGATAGAGGTACATTGGATGACATTTAGTCCCATCATGGGAGCGCGTGGCGAAGGGAAATGGCTTGACAGTTACGACTCTGGGATTTTTCTCACTTGTTGACACAATTAAACTGTGGTAATAAAGTTTATGCGCTCTCTGGCTCTCTCTCCCACACGCTCTCTCTCCCTGTATGGGCTTCATGCCATATAACCATAAAGAAAGGCAATAAAATCACTTTTTATTCTCATCTTTCTCTTCCGTTTCCTTTTTTTCATCTTCTCCCCCCTCGCCATCCTCGTTACATTCCTCGTCGGCGTCGGTCTCGGCCTCTCCTCTCTGTCCCGGGAATTTGTCTTTGTTATTTTCCTTTTTCCACTTCATACGGCGGTTCTGAAACCAAATCTTCACCTGCCGCTCGGACAGGCCAAGTGCATGAGACACTTCAATCCGTCGCTTTCGTGTAAGGTAGGGATTGAAAAGAAACTCCTTCTCCAGTTCAAGTGTTTGATAACGACTGTAAGTCTGCCGTCCACTGCGTCGTCCCGGAGCTATAAGACGAAATAAGTAATACGTAATATATAACCTACATTTAGAATGTACTATACCTTAATTTGTGACAAAACAAAATATAACATGCATACAATAAATGAAGCATTTAACCTTGTGTCATTGTGGAACCTAGTACAAACGACCCATGTACGTTATTTAAACCTGCTCAGTAAAATGTAAATAATAACGACATATATTAGGCCTACATTATTCAAAGTTAATATGCTTTATTATAATGAGTATTTTTAATTTATAGCATATTATAACTGGGAATATTGATACTATCCGTCTGCACTTACAAAACAATCATGTTGTGAGCCATTTATTATTTTTACATTTGGAGGCTATTCATGAATGCGAAAATGGCAGGCAGGACGCGTACAGCCCCGTTAGTTAGTTAATTAGGCAATTGCACTGAGAGTGTCATTTAAAAATACGTGAACGAAGACAACAAAAATAGACACTAGGTTAAATTTGTTTAAACAGAAATGTGCATATATTGTTACTTCGAACGGTTATTTATTTTACGGGTGTGTCATTCACTCTTATTCGGTTCTAGTTATGTTCAGAGTCCGTATGACATACCGGAAATAAAACCAAGTGCAAAGTGTTATTGATAAGATAATGAAGGTGTCAGGAAACGAGTGTTACAGACAACATACACATACTTTGTGTGAACAGGTGCGTGTGCTCTCGCCTCGAATACGTCAACGTTCAAACAACATATAGTATGTTCATAATTCTGATCATAATTTTATGGCCATATCCAATTTCACATTAAGAATAAATTTGCTGTTGGGATAACTATTCGTTTTTTGATTAATTTTAGTGTATTGCCATTTTAGCACATCTGAATAGCCGTAGAATGACCACCTTAAATAACCACAGCTTCGGTACAACCGCCATTATTCCTCCATTAGAAAAGAAGTACATGACAGGATTAATTAATGGAATGAAAAACGGTAAATCAGTGATCCACAAGGACTTTAGCTGCATATAGGTTAGCGCTATGATTGCCTCAGTTTGTCTGCATGTGTTAAGAAGTACTTGAATAAATCTTAAATCTTTGCGAAAAAAAGCGGCCTGCTGAAGCTCCAGCAGGTATTTCTCAGAACAAACACACTCAGACAAACACACACTCCAACACAGAATATCCTTAGAAATCACACACATGAGTATTGTAACACAAAGATTTCTGACCGTGCGGTCTCATCCAAGGAAACATGAGACTTGAAGACGGGTTTTGATTTAAGTGCCCTTGTCCTTCTCCAGGGTTCGTGCCATTTGACGATTTACAGTCTGGATATTGCGCTATGCTTGCCTCTTGCTGGGTACCATAAAGTGATTGTCTCGGAAGGGTTTCGTATCCATAAAATTTTGTGGCATCTCCGTGGCAAGCCAAAGCGCATGGGTTTTGCTGGAAGCCTGGGTTAGAGATTCCCGAAGTGCCGTGATGGAAAAAGTCTTGGACGTGATGGGACGGATGTTGAAATCCCGGCGCTGCTGCTCCGTGACCGTACACCAGTGCGTGGCTCCGGGTAACGCTCTGAGGGAACCTACAGTCGTAGTAAGTTGGTTCCAGTGTTTCGCTGGTTTTGTATTTAGAGAAAAGAGGGTTTACAAAATAAGAGCTCATGTTTTTTTTGCATTCACAATAAAATTTTGCTTTTTAAACCGCTGGTCTTGTAAATTGTTTTGAAAAATAATTTAAGAACTATATTCCAAGTCTCATGAAACTCAGACACAACAAACGAAACATGAGGGAGGGGGTAAACTCGCTGTTTGTTTTGACAATCTCACACCGCTCTTTCTTCCCCCTCTGAAATTCTCTCGTATCTTAGTGCCTTCCTCTATCCTTCCTCTTTTTTCCCGTTTGCCGCTTCAAATCCTGCTCATGTCGTGTGCAGTGTCTGCGCGCTTGGGCTAAAGCTGGCTAGGTCGGACGATACATGCACAAGAGATTTTTTCTTCCCACCCCCACTCCATCGACCCCCCTCCTCTTCAGTCTCCACCAACCTTTAAAGCCCCCCCCCCCTCCCCCTATGCACGAGCAGTTTCAGATGCTCTACCTTGAACAACATTATGGGACAATGTCGAACAATGCTTAGTGGCTTTTCAGATATTCCAAGAGTGAAACCTGAGGTGAAGATCAACGGATATTATTAATGTCTGATTATGAATGTTTCGGTATCTCACCTGATTTTGTTTATGTATCAACTGGACTGCAAATGCATTACGCTTGATGTAATTTTAATAATGTGAAATTATTCTTAATAGTAATGTATACTATCTCAATTATTTTATTAACAGAAGTTAAGTCTAGGTTACACTGCAACCCGATTATGCGTTAAACATATTTATAACATCAAATGATTATCAAGAGCAATTATTGTATTTTCATTAAACGTAAGTATAGTACCTGAACCACTTTTTCTACTTAAAGTGAAGGACAACACAATATCGGAGTGGACCTGACATAGAGACGTTCTAAACGCTCAAAACCATTTACATATTCTCTCCCTCGTATTAGTCTCTGTATATGTCATTTAACATCTGTTGGATAAAAGTAAATCAGGCAGAAATATAAATATTCCTCCTTATCTTCCCCGGGTTAATTGAACGCGTAGTATATTTTGGCCCTGTGAACTCATGAGAGCTCTCGCTTGTTGTCGTTCTGTGATGTCCCCGATTAAATTTGCTATATAAAAATATTTTTAAAAAATTAAAGACGCCAATAGGCACACAATAGACGGTAGCCGACAGTATTAAAGTAAAATATACTTCTACAATTTAGAATTTTACATTACACCATACTAGTCAATTCCAAAGTTGATGGTGGCTGACGATAATGATTACATTAGTGTATATCCCGTTATATCACAATTAAACATAATTGATGTTTCAATGCATATTTTATATTTTACACCAAGGAATTTCAACTTTTTAAATATTCATACTTAACGTTGTTCCCCCTTTAATGTGTTATTTATTATATTATAAAAAACATGTAAGATATGTATCTTCTGTTGTAGTAGGATATTGGCTTCGGTAAAACTCTCTGTCCGTGTCATTCGTATTTATTCCATCTCGCTAGGCGCTTCCCTGCATGTTCAGCAAGACAATATTTAACATTAATTATGCTGTATCTTTTCACTTTCCTTTTGTAGGTCCGTAGGTACAATTCACAGTACTCAGAAAGATGGACCTACATTTATCGGAAAAAAAAAAAATATTTATCATTATTAGCTATAACTACCGTGATGATAATAAAAATAATAATAACGTTTTATGTGAATCATAATATGGGCAACCTTTTCTTATTTGAGAAAAAACTCAAGCAAAAATAGTAATAACAAATAAATTCCTTTTTAAGCAATCTACGTATTCATGTAGGCTTATACTATTCATCTGTATATTTTTTATATATTGATTTATGAATAAAAGCAAATTATTGTCCATCTGTGTTTTCTTCTAACGGAAATGTGTTCAGCACAATACTTTTGGTTTAATTACATGATAGGACTCTACCTTAGCTCTCTTAGGCGAAGAAAATACCACCTGTGATTCAATAGCGACATCTAGTGTTATTAGTTGAGCAAGTTTGTTTCACGTGAAAAATAATTCAAGAGAAATTAAGAGAAAGAATACGTTTTTCGCGAATTCAGGCTATAAACCGTAATAATTTGAAAATAAATTTTTCATCGACATTTGCAATGTTTATTTTTACTTTTCAACGGTGCGAATTTTAACATACACGTATTCGTATTGTAAGGATTTTGACATTGTGTGCGTTTATTCAGATATTAATAGTAAATACATTAACAGGATTGCATTCTACATACTTTTCTAAGAACTAAAAAGTAACCACCAGTATTAATTGACGTTTCTTTATGTACAAGCTTTTCAATATATCCGGATTTAAAAAACACTTAATAGAAAAGTAATGTTGTTAATAATACAAAGCAAAGGAATTTTGAAAACAGACTGTGACCACCAGCAACATATATTTTATAAAAACATTCTGATGATTATTTGACCGAACTCTCAAAGTTTAAAGTACAGAGCGAAATTTATATTTAACTGCCCGATATACCTGCTACTACTACTTTTATCGGAATTATACATTTCAGTCACAGGCATTTTTGTTAATGCTACTGTGTGAAGAAGAAAGAACGGGGATAAATAACATGCTTATAATATTCATTAGCTATTCTGTGGAAATGTCCATTGCGTTTCCTTATTTCGAAATCATTATAATGCCGGGCCCTTAATTTGCGGTTTTCGTACTGGCGGTGGAGAAAATGGTTTCCAGATTATAAAAAGCCTAACTAAAAATGACTGCGAACAAGTTTGTCCCATTTAACAGTTTTCTGCAGCAATTCCTCACTCGACTTTGAAGAAACGTTGAAGAGGATGCATAATAGGGAAACGTGTTTACAGTGCATCCTTCAGACAAAATAAGCGCAATAAGATTCCTTTGAAACGGTCCACCATTGTCTCGCATTAAAACAATAAAATAATTTAGCCCAGACGTCTAGCCAGTTACCCGGGTTTTGCTTTGTTTGAATGTAAGGGAAGCAAACACCGCAGGCTCTACCAGGGCTGTAAAATCTGCATTTTTGTGCTCAGTAGCGGAAATGTCATAGTATATTGGGCTCTAAAAATCTCTGAAACCTACGCGTATTGTATGTACCATCACAAAAAGAGCCCCTTCTTAACGCTCTCATGAAAAAAAAAAGCTGTACTTACTGCACGTCCTTTTCAACAGGAACTGGAACCGAGAGCTACAACTCTGATATAACTATGAAGACAATATTCCGTATTATATGATCAATTAATCAGAATCGTTTTCAGAAAGGTCCTAAACGGTAGACAAATATTTTAATTAAGAACGTTTAACACGATGAACGATGATAAGTTCTGGAATAAAGAAACATTTTTCGTTCATTTTATTAGGCCCATCAGGTATATTGTGCTATTTTCACATTTTCGTGGTCAATAACGGTTAAAATATGGGTCTCAGCCACTATATTTGCATGCATCGCATTCAAAAGTAATACGTGATACAACATTAGCAACTACTACAGCACAAAAACAATAATACTAACAATCTTCTTCTCCATCATCATCATCATTATCTTCGTCGCCATCATCATCATCTTTCCAGAATTAAAAAAAAAGAAGTCTAGCTTGCCTTATGTTACGTAGATACATTGCAAAACTCATCTTAATGTCTGTATTTCATCAGATCAAGAATGTGGAATAATAATGTCATCATGTTTGTCTTCTTCATTTATATGCACTTGTTGTACTTGACCGCATTGACTGCAAGTCCCACACGCAAATACATGTAGCTAATGTAGCATTTGTTTTTTTCGAACATTATCATTCACATATACAAAATAAAACAAGTAACACGTGTATGCGTGGAAAATAAAACTATGGATTTGGAACAGCTTTAGAGGGCCAGAGAAGTGTTGATAGAAACGTTTCCTTGTAGTATATGTAATAATGTATCGCAACAATCAGACAAATTCTCACAAATAAAACGGGTCGTACTAAACACATCAAATTAGAGACTGGTGAGTTCAAATCCTGATTTGACAAATTAAGTATTTTGCTTTAGATCGACAGGAATGGATATACAATCTGTAAATCAGTCCAAAGATGTGACGCAAGGATAGCGTGAAATTACACCTATAGAAGGGAAATATTTTGCAGAATCTTAATATTTCCAGGGCCTGTTATATTACAGTTGTGCGAACTGCCGCATGGGGAAATGCTCGTTAAAGAAACTAAACAGGAAAAATAACTAGTTAGCCTGCCAGATGCTTTTAATAATGAATATGCTCTCGAAATATGGGGCAAATAATCGACTAGTTCACGATGTATAATCTTGAATCTTTGTGAAACAAGATTAGTTTGTTTACTGTCAACGCTTGCCCTGGAGATCTTGGCTTTGTAGAGCCCACGACTATACGGTAGAACGACACTGATTTTGTGTGTTTCCTTCATCAAGTTTTCAATGCACTTTGCTCAGCATCATAGATCATATGGAACTCAAAGTTCCCAGAATCAGACAGACTAAAGAATTTTGAAAAATCACCAACTGGTACATTCAATTTATTTCCACATTTCCACAAACAAATTTCCCTGCTTTTTGTTTGTCATAATATTCTACTTACTACACAAGGTGTATACTTATCTAAGAGTTAATCATAACTACAAATATACGCAAGGCATTCATAAATCACAAATCAACAGAAACAACAGACGTATATTTTTCAAGTAATTTTCCGGTTGTATTTCAGTAAAGAGTGTAACGTCTTGTTTTTTGTTTTCATTCTGCACAAATGCACATGTAGACGTACATACACAGGTACGCACACATTATAATACATAAAGGAAAAGCCTATAGTACATCGGGAGTTGTTTACTTGAAATGCGTTAGACGGTAATACTGTTTCATTTCAAATAAAACAATTAAGTGAAATGTGGAAGGATGGTACGTTAATATGGCTCCAATGATGTTTTAGGTTACAAGTATTCTGTGAGTGATTTTCTTTCACTTATGTCCTTTTACGTCGACCGTTTCCCATTATTGTTCACTGTTATCAGTCTTTTCTTTGTTCAGTTTCTTCATCTTCATTCGTCGATTCTGGAACCAAATTTTAACTTGACGCTCCGTTAGATTTAGGACCCGCGCCACTTCGTACCGTCGGTCCCTGGTAAGATACATATTGAAAAGAAACTCCTTTTCAAGTTCGAGAGTCTGGTATTTTGTATAAGGACAACGTTTCTTCCTAGTGGACCGTGCATGGATCCAATTCGCCACTGGATTATCTGTAATTCGACAAAACAATCATTGCTCAAATCACGTTAATGACAACATCTTAGCAGAAACAATCATTTTATTTAAAAAATAATCCATACAGCATTACGTTTTTAAGGCCTTCTATAGTTACATTAACGGTTCGAGTTAATACTAATGTTGCTGATATCTGAGTATTTGTGAAATGTATTGAAGTAGTCTCTTATGTCTAAGAATGAAAAGGACCTCCGTTTTGAGTTTCCTCCTAACGGTGCATTTAAAAACGGATCCAGTCGTAAAATAGTGAGTGCTCCCATTCGCTTTATAGGCCCATAAACGAATTTAAACGCCCCCAGTTTCAAGCTTCTACAGGTCTACATCACCCGTGCCTCAACATATTATTGAAATTTCCCTTTCTAACTTTGATTCCTTGAGTTTTGTTTTGATACTGCATAATATAAGTGATACATTATAAGCATATGTAGATACATTCATTGTTTCATTGTATCTTGTGTCCTCACGGGTGGAACAATATTAATATAACATGCTTAGGAGATCTGCGCATGAAAGATTAAACTATTAATGTGGTTTTAAACTGACAAAGGAAAATAATTGCATTGCTTGAATTCGCACGCGCGTTACAAGTTCACTCAAGTGAAAATTTCACAGCACAGTAGTTCTTCTTTAGTCATCACACCTTATTTCGCATATATTTAAAAAAAAATGATCTTGGAATTAAGGTTAATGTATTACTTTAGTTTTATTTAAATGTTTTATACATAATAAAGATAAGTAGTAATTAATAACTACAACAATACCAACAGCAATCGGTATTTCAATGTCTGTATCAACAATAATACACGGTAATTGTTATCATTGTTATTTAATAATAATAATAATAACAATATTAATAGTGATGATAATAATTCTTATCATCATCATCTTCATAATTGTGTTGCAAAGCTATTACTGTCCTTTGTATTTTCTATAAAATAGAACATATATTTACTTTATTCGGTAAAAAAACCAGCAAAATGATGTATAATAACTGCAGTAGAAGACAATTTTATATAGATGCCCTAAGATGAGAAAGGTCTTTGATTCAAAGTTTTACTCGATCACTGAAAATCCTGCTTTACAAGTTTCTCCGTCTCTCATTTTACAGCCTGTTTCCAATTTTACAGCCCTATACTATTAGGGTTTGTCCTGTTTCATACCAAGGAGAAAAGAAGGGGGCTATTCTAATTGCGCGAAGACAGGAGACTACGCCATGCCAGCAGATCTGTTCTGGAACACAGTAACAAAATGTATTATAGACAACGATCACTTTCACTTACTCGGATCTAAGTCGGGTTTATCATCTTTATGCTTTCCAGAAGCCAAAATATCCGACACGGGAGTAAAGACGTTACGTTGCGTCTTATCTCGCATATCCGTTGAGGAGCCGTAAGGATACTCCGAAAAACTGCGTACGTTGGAGGCCAGGCAGTCTCCGGCTCTTCGTTCTGGGATGGCGTCAGGTTTCAGCCCATAGGGTCTGTTGTTTGCCGGATAGCCAGGGAAAGATACAGGCGCTGAAATAGGCTCCAACCAAGAGCGCACATACCTGGAGTCCGTTCCCAAGTGAGCCTGGTGAGTGTACGGGTGGTAAACCACTGAGGTTTGAGAGTGAACTGGGCCCCAAGACGTAGTAAAGACTGGAGATTTTGGGGTGAAGCTGCAGGAAGGAAAATCAGTACACTCTGGCACTAAGGACGCAGCACGGGACCCGGAGGGTAGCAATTCAGGAGTCGAGAACCGAGTCGCCAGCACATCCTCGCTTTCGTGGTTTATCAAGGAATCCACGTAATAATTGCTTATTGGACCCGTTGTCGACATGATAAAGCCTGTACTCTGTTTTACATGCATTCGATTATTATATGGAGTGTATGTGTACTTTTTTATCTGCCCATAGAACAATCACGCCAGGTAATTATTTCCACGGACTACTTTTGCGCCCATTGGCTGTCTGTTAGACACGTGATTATATTTACCCGAAAAATTGCACAGTGGATCAATGCGCGTTTCTTTCGGCGAAGGTGATGCACTACAAGACTTGAAGTGGGATTTAAATAATGACATTCCATTTTTGCGGCAAACGATTTTGTATTAAAATGGCGATATGTATCTTTATCGTGTTCACAATAAAACCCAAAAAATCAGGATTTCATTGCCGTACTGAAGCTGGAGGTACGTTCACAACTATGTACCACGCACTATTTGATGATGTAATTAATCTCTGTCAACTGAACTCTGTTATGCTCTGTTGAAATTATATATTTTTAGCTAACCGTCTTACTCACACATTTTAAGAAAAGTCCGTTTTTATTGGCTTGTTTGCCAAAGCTTGATGACACAGGCAAATGAGTATGTATAAAGATGCCTCTCCCACACCGAAATTTGCAAAGGGTACCATATTTACCAAATCAAGAAAGGGTGTATCGCCTGTAGAACTGAGATGGAAATGAGACGGAGTAAGTGGAAATGAGACCGTTCAAAACATTCCCACTCAAAGCTGCTATATTCTGCAAAGGCCCGCTTGTGTTTTTATGTCCATCAATAAATTTTTTACGAGGGCCATTTGATTGTTCATAAACGTGTCGTTAATAAAAGCCGAGTTCGAGTTCTTCATATCAAATAAAAAATGCGACTCAATACCTATGAATACAAAAATAAAATAAAAAATAAATTAACAACTTTAAGATTGGGAAGTTGGATATAATTTGCACAATGCAGCCTAATTAATTTTGCTTTCAGTTTATGCAGAACTGGAAATGAGTGTCGTTTTGAACTTTGCCGTTGGTAAAACGGGAAATGTTTCATAGGTTTGTAAAAGTATATAGAGAGAGCTCCGACATATGCGGATTATGCTACATTTTGTGGAGTGTCTCCGCACGAATGCAATTAACAGATAAATGGCAAACGCTGTAGTTCAATTTGACTTGTGTCGCTGTACCTGGTTCATGATCGTTGACATTGCAGGTGTTTGTTTAACTTTATACGGAGAAAGACGCACGTACTGTTTGTAATTTAACATACTTATAATGCTACTTTTCGGCGAACAACTTCTGTTGGGGCCTTTACAAAGATTTCTCTCAACACCTCGTGACTGACATCTGAAATGTCTAGTGCTAAAAGGATTTCAGAAGATAACTGACCCATTCACAAATATTATGTATATCTTTACCTGTCGAAACAAATTAACGGTTAGTGCTGCCTATATTTCCGTTTTGAATTAATTTCAAAATAATATAACATGTTGCAATAAAAAAATAAAGTCAAGAACGTCGTGGTTCGGCAGAAAAGTATTGTGATTCATTTACTTTATCTTCCGTTATTATGTCCAGTAAGAAAAATAATCATGTGTATGCATTTTAGTGTAGCTGTTAATTCATTGCGTATATATTCAAAGGGCGCGACCTGTCACTTTGAATTGCTTATTATTGTAAACATAATGCCACCATTTTTTAAACATAAATTAGCTTAAACCCAGACAATGCGGTTAAATATATACAGTTTACTGGCATTCGCAGTATACAAGATCGGTGTGAAAATAAATTCATTTTTTTTAATAAAACAGTTTCAAAATTTGTCCTTCCTGTGTTATAGCATACTATAAAGGCACACAAGGTCAGTCGTTCAAGTCCATCCTCTACTAAAAAACTAACATGCCATAAACCTTTGCAATTACAATGCAATTGTATATACAATATAATACAATTATAACATGTAATACCATAATGTTTTGTAAAATTTTATTTGCAAGCAGTAACCGGTGTAGATATACATATATGGTACTGAAGTTGACAGAACCGAAACGGCTTCTTGATTGTGCGGCTATGTGAGGTGAAAACATTGCAACACGTACATTCCATATAGTTCTGCTTTAGTAAAGAAGTAGATTGTATAATTTGAAGCACATACAATGAACGAAGACTATATATAATAAATCTCCTGATACCTAACCCATTCAACTATTTTATAATTCAAAAAGATGGTGTAAATAAACGCATAAATGTAACCGACTTGGCATTTTGTCTGTCAAAGAAGGCAGTTAAGCTATCGGAAATCTTTGCATTACATGCCGTCCGCAATAAGGGTTTCCCTCTGTGATATTTATCTTTCTATAGAAATAAGTAATGACATCTGGTGTTTCTTCACCATGTTTCCTCTTTGCTTTTGTTTTTGATTGCTTCAGCATATATAATACAAAATGCGGTTTTCCTGAAGTGGGAGAAATATATATATATATATATATATATATATATATATATATGTTTCACTTATCGTTTTGATATCTGTGACAAACAAATGTAGCCTATATGTTAATCCTTTATATTTATATGTGATTGTCAGAACGTCGTTTTGAACTTTTCAAATCTAAAAATAGTACAGAAAGAGCAATTTTCAAAAATAACGACTGTATACTGACAAAGATCCTACCGCATTTACACATACACACATACAGACACATTAGATAGATAGATAGATAGATAGATAGATAGATAGATAGATAGATAGATAGATAGTGTGTGCCTCTGTCTATGTCTGTCTGTGTCTGTGTGTGTGAAACTGACGTCTCCACGTCAGGCGTTTGGAATGCAAAAAAGCGATTCTCGTGCCAAGCAAAGGAGGGAACGAATGGCATAAACATATTTTTCGGAAATCGGTTTGCATGTTTGACTGTTGTTTTTACATGGTTTGTTAAATTAAAAAAGTCGTTATTGATTAAAAAGTACGAAAAGCATATTCTACATCTGTAGTGAAGTGACGTGGGATTAGGTTATTTAAAATGGCGTTATTAAATGCATGATGAAGTTAAAGAGGATCACTTAGGGTGAACACGGAGTAATCTCACGGGTGTTCCGAATGCTCATATTTCATCAGGATGAGATGAGTCGTCAAATGGAATGTGGAATGATAATTTAAATATGGCGGAGAGAATATTACTATAATTGACAATTAAAAAATAATGCTTGCTTGCCTGCTTCCCCGAGTCGTCGTGGGTTTTCTCCGGGTACTTCGTTTTCCTCCCTCTGCATGCTGTTCAGGTGAATTGGTGACTCTAAGTCTCATTCACTGTTTGAATTTCTTTGTCTGTGCTGTACGATGGTGTCCCATCCACCTTTCTGGTGCAACAGTCGGATCACCGCAAGTTTAATTGGATAAGGGGTGATTGAAAATGAATGGACAGTTATTATAGCCTCCGATTGTGTTATCTCGAATGGATATATAACACTACATGCGGTGATTAAAACTCTGATTTGTTTATTGCATGTATTCTTAGCTCTTTGGAGTAGCCTATAACAGGGCGTATAGTTTCCGCCCTTCGAGGAGGCCTGTTGTTTTCCAGGAATGGTGTGGTGTAGTCAGGAATTGACCGTTCGGCAGAACCCGACATTGTAGGGGTTGAGGATTAAACGAGACTTCGTTCAGCGGTCGTAAAGATTTTCTGAGAAACACTGCATTGACCAGGTAACATTATTTTTCGGCTTTCTGTTTTAGCGCGCATTCAACTTTTACATCAAATACAGCATGCATGTTAGAGCTGTCTGTCCAATTTCGTCAACACAAAAGGATGTAACAAGGCAGATTCATCAACACAAAAGGATGTAACAAGGCAGATGGAGTATAATATAATAAAGGCCACGTACGGAGAAGAAAGCGACAGTTCGTACTACATGAATTCCCAGTAAGATGTTTTCGCAAAATAAAAAATGGCAAAAACGTGTCTTGATCCTCTTCTGCTTTTAGCTTATTGTCGTTCATATTCCATACCTATGTTTAATTGCATGACAACACAGTTTGTTCGACTTTGTCTTATGAGCCCTCATGTTTTTCTAAAACCAAAAACACTGTATCACACTGTATTTTCATTATGACACAGCCTTTTTGTTGCAGCCGTGGTTAAAACTACATGTACACACCTACGGTATGTTTCATTGGTATATAAAGGCTATTCCGTTCAGGTTAGCCAAAAATCAAATTTCTTGTCGCAGACGTTTTATGTCATTAATAGATAAGTCGTCATATATATGATATTGCAATAAAGGAAGACTGAAATTTTATCTTCGGAACAATATCTTAAATATCATAAAAACGTTTCCTTTTTAGTTTACTTTTGAACATTTTGATCATATTTTTAAGTGTAAAATGACGTTTTGTCAAGTAAATTCCGGTTGGAGCTTACACTTTTCATATTCATTGATTTTTAATCCCCTGTATTGACAACCACAGAAAATGATTTTAGAAGTATAGTTTACACAATGTCCGACTTTGATTCATAGCGATGATCCATTTCACAACGAGAGGTTTCCAGCAATACGTTTTAGTGGTAGTGGTTAACAGCAGGGTCTCAGCAAGATTGCAAACTCAGCAACCAGTAGGTCATTAACGGGCATTGGCCATCCAAAAATACTTATTTTATAATATTCCAAGTACATTTCTGTCATGCCAGACGTTTATTGAATTATGAAAATCTCACAAAGCAAAATTACGTGATAGAAAGCTTTACAGCCCTACAGAAACATTTCACGTTTAAATATTACACAAATACGTATGAGAATCCACAAGTGACAATACCATGTCTATTACTTTTCAAAACATGTGATAAACATCATACATACAATTATACACTAACATGGGATATTCAGATTACCGCAGAACAGCACTTTTTTGAATCTGTTTCTGAAGAACACTCATCGTACGACATCACCACATATTGGTATGGAGGCCTTAAAAAAATCATCTCAATATGACATTTCAAAAGTTCTCACACAGACACTAAGACAGAATATTTAAGACAGACTTAAAGAAAATATCTGTATTAATGCCACTTCTCTTTCCGCCCTAAGCGGACGCCTTGTAGGCCCACACCTAGAGTGGCTTTTACGCTGTTACAAACATCCTAAAACACCTTCGTCTTATGATCCTGCCGGCTAGCCTGAATCGCAAAGTAGGCTCAGTAGTAAAAAGCAACTGAAGGTTACCCCATGATGTTTACAACCCATTCTTTCTAGCAGAGCTGTATAAGACTTTTAGTGAGCGCCACTCAAAGGAACCAATAAACGAACGAATAGCGGTGGGTATGACTGTATAGTTCATTTACAATGCCATTTGCAAAGAGTTCAAAATTGATCGTGTAATTTAACGGAAATAGACGCCCTTGATGAAAACAAACTGACGTAATCAAGGCAGTTTCTTGTTGATGAGCCAGGAAGCCAATCCCAACAACATGAAACTACCTAAACCACGCATCAGCTGCAGGGAGCTGGCGATCCGCTGAGAAAGACGCTAACAGTAGCTAAGTCGGGTAACATATAACGCAAGTAAAGAAGATTCATCCATCTTCGAACCGCCAATCACGGATAGGGTCGTGGAAGTAAAAAAAGCATGTATATTTGCGCAAATATGCATGCTTTAAAAAAAAATAGAACTCTTTTGGAGTTTTTATTACTGAATAATTCAATTATCTTATTTCTTTAATTCATTCAAAGAAGTTAATCTCAATTCAGCCATTGTCAGTGTTTACTCGATTAAAACTCGTTCTATCAACACTAAGCAAAACAGCAGAAAAGTATGAACAACAGCGGCTGCCAATCAAAATGACAGATACCTCATTACCATGCATAGACAAGTTGTCAAAATGTGAATCTCCAAACTATATTAGAGAATGCTGCGAATATCAATCATGCTGAAACACAACAACTAGATACACATTTATTCACAAGAGCAACCAAAATGATTGATTTCAAAAATGTAAATTACTCGGATCCCATTTTATATTTGCCTAATATGGTCTTATACTCGAAAAGAGCGAATGCCTTACAAACAATGACTCCTAAAATGCGCTAACGGGCTTCTGAGTTGCAGTAAAACCGGATACCCAGGACTATTCAAGAAATGCTGAAGACCATGTATGAACAATGTGGTAATGAACGATTCACTTCAATTACTTAACAGACAAAGCCAAGCGTGGTAGTTCCTGGAGCAAAACAAAGTACCAAAAAATGTTCTCCCCTACCTTTTTTCCAGACTCGCAATGCTCGTGCTTTTATTTATTTGCGTTTCTTATCGGTTCCCAGGATTTTATTCGTTGTCGTGACTGCGTTCCGCAATCCCGAATACAATCCCCATGGTTTGTTCCATGAATAACCGCTGTGGCGACCCGTGAATCTAGCACATCGCAGGCTCAAATCTGTGGATTAGCCCGCCTCCTCACCTTTAAATGCATCTTACTGCAGCAGCACATTATATTTGCAGATCATAAAATCCACCTCGAGCTCGGTACAAGGATCGTCTTGACATTACTATTTTATGACCTTGACTTATTGTGGTCACCTGGCTAATATTTAAATCAACGTTATGGTCCTCCACTTCTATTATAACTGCAAATATCCCTCTCCCTCTTTCTCCCACTCCCCACTCTCTCTCTCTCCTTCTCAGAGAAAGCCATAAAGACAGGGAAAAGGAAAGCGTAAGAGATTAATTTTTTCAAAACCCGTTTTATTTCTCAAACGGGGTTTTTGTATTTTTTCCAATTTAGACAGGGAGGCAAACACAGGAAGATCATGCAAGCTGTATATGTTGTCGGACAATACTTTAACTGCATGAAAATGACCAGAATACAGTGATTAGTTAACGAACAAAATCAGATTCAATATAACAAGTCGTATTTTATACCATGAAATACACTGAACGAAAATTATATTAGATGTACATCAGTTTTTCAACATAAAGCACAGACCAAAATGCTTTAACACATTATTTAAAGAGTGCGCGTTGCACAGGGTATGTATGAGTTGCTGGTCTTTGAAGAATTACACTGTACTTTGAATAGCAGACCGCAAAGTGAAATTATATTTCTTGTTAAGTTGCCTTGATTCATTTTCTGGAAACTGATAGGAATAGTCATGAATTTTTCATGCCGGCACACGAATTTATTTGTGTGTTACTCTCTATTTGGACGGTAGTAGTGGTGGCATAGAAAATTAGGTGTACTCGTAGTCCGTACTGAGCTCACGCACGCGACTCTCTCTATTCATTTTCTTTAGTTTCATTCTCCGGTTCTGGAACCAGATTTTGACCTGTCTGTCGGAGAGGTTGATGTTCTTGCTGATCTCCAGTCGGCGCTCGCGAGTCAAATACATGTTAAACAAGAACTCCTTTTCCAGCTCAAGTGTCTGATGTTTTGTGTACGGACACCTCTTCTTTCGTCCACTTTTCGCTGTCAGCCAATTTCCCGTCGCCATTTCCACATTTGTGATCTCTGCAGAAATAAATAAATTAATCAAATAAATGGTGACTATGACTAAATGCCGTCGCCGGTGTGTGTTATTGATGCGTTTTAGTCCAACAGCATTGCTCCCAAACCTGATTTTTTTGCCAGCAAACTGATGAAAAAGTGTGCATTAAACAGGTGAATATCAACAAAAACAAAAACTGAAAAAATCGGACTTTGATCTCACAAATTTTTCTAGTTGTCGAGTGACCAAATTTATGCTAAATTGTATATATTTTATGTAATTCACCTCACTATTCAAAATTCAAATTTGTCTGTGATTTAGTGCGCAAAATTAATCCATTTTTCCCATTTCTAGTTACAAATGTTTCATTATTTTCCGCAATGTCCGACACTGATCATCGTCGACTATTTCTTATCAAATTTGGGTTTTATTCAAAGTTTTATCATTACAACTAATGCAACTTGTTCATGAGTTTTAAATTAATTTGCAGTTCCTCCACGGTAACGGGGATATGCTGAGATCAACGAAAGAATGATTGTCTCCATGAAACTTCCTCAGTCAGTCATTGGTTTTCCATAATTAAAATGTACAGAGTCAAATATTATGTTTTCCCAAATCCACAAATAATCTTGTTTAAAAAAATAAATGAAAAAAATCAAGGTCAAACCTCACGGATGATCTTAATCATTGGTTTAATCTGATTGAAAAGTTACATATCAGATAAATGTTTTACACATAATTATTCGAGAAGTTAAAAATGATTAGATGTGCTAAAACTAAACAGAAAGAGAACCAAAATTATTTCCACCAGATCAAAATAAACCCCGTTATCATTTTTTCAGCAAAATCGATTATCTGATTACCTGAGAGAGAGATAATGTGAATTATTCTTATAACGGCTTTTGTGTTGGAAGGGTATCTGTATCATTCAATGCTTAAATGTCAATGATTAAAGTAACTACATAAATGCAATGTGGTCAATTATGTAGCATATCCTCTTTGACAAACATAAAAAAAGAAAACATGGAACGCATTGCTATTTAATTTTCACCCCTATCAATAATTAAAATAATTTAAATTTATATTGATGACATACCAATGCAGATTTATTTAAAACTACCTAAACAAGTAGACGAGAGCAACACTGGTTTTAGTACGAGCACTTTACTGTCAAGGCATCTACGGTATAACACCTATTTGAAAATATCTCATTAATATGCTTAATTAAACGTATTTAAGGGTCCGCCAACCCGATATTGATTTTTAAAACGATATTCGATTTCATTATAATTATATAATTTTACTTGAACTCTATAGATCGCTGTACTTCTTTATAAAATGCAGATATGCTAAACAAGTTTAAGCCGCAGTCACAAAAAAGCACAAGATAAGAAAGAAAATGTACATTGGCTGCGTAAGCACGTTAAAAATGGTCTAACTTTAATATCCAAAAATAAAAAAGTAAATATATTTATCGGTGCTCAAATAATACGACAAAGAAACAATAGAAATAGTAATATTTGTTGTAAGCTCTTTGTGAAATATGGCGACGATAAAATGGAACACAAAACTAAAATTTTATTTTAAAAATCATATTCATTCAATATTAATATTTCATATGTAATTACTGTTTTATTTTTTATCCCACAAACTTGACTGTTAGTAGATGACATGATCTTTAGTGTAATAACTTGCTCAACTATTAGTTGTAAAATAAACATCAAAAATGTTATAACTTGTGTAATATTATTGTAAACCTTTTTAAAAACCATTTCTGCATCGATCATTTTTCAAAGTTTTATATTTGCAAGCGCGTGTATGTGTGGGCGTGTATACGTGTGTGTTTGTGTATGTCAGTGGGGGAGAGGGAGAGAGAGCCAGAGAGCGCAAGACATGGTTACCTCTCACTTCGTTGTCCGAATTTTCTGTACCACTGTCCACCTTGGATACTTTCACCTCTTTTTCCGACTGTCTTTTTTCAGAACTATGATTTTCGTCTTTTATTTCGGCGTCTGGAAGACCTTGCTTGCCTTTGTTGGTGTTGGTGAAGGGTCGCTGGAGGGATTTCACACCGGGAGATATCACGTTGGTTAAAGATGAAATGCTTGGCCCGATCCTATCTTCTACACGTACCGTCCTGAGTCCTGAATCCTCATTGCCCAGGGTGAAGAAGTTCGATATAGACAACGGCGCGCAATCAGACAACCTTCTGTTGGATAGACGAGTGTAGGTAACCGGTTCAGCAGTTTGTTTGCTCCCGTTTACATCATCGCGGTGCACCCGGGAAACAATCTTCTCTTTGACACTGTCCGTGGAGAAAGAGCAGGATGACAAGGGTAAGGCAATGGACTGTTGTACTACTGGAGAAGTTTTGGGGTCTTCTCCCCAAGTATCCAGCTGTGACAGATAATACTGCTGATGGTAGACGCTGCGAGACAATCCGCTGGATGAAGCCTCGTTTCGTTTGGAGACAGATGAACTTACAAGTCCATAATTTCTCGTCACAGGACAGCCATAATCAGCATCCGCTTGCATATACATTACGGGACTGGTGCAGTAGCCCTCATCTCTGTAAGCGGAAGATCCTCCTACCAAGGAATCCATGAGAGAACCTGGGGCCACGTTGTTGGGACATGTCATGTTAGTTTTGAAGTAATATTAATTCGAAAGCCAGCAGTTCAGTTTATTTTCGAGAGGGTTACGATAGTTGGAGTCTGACATTTTTTCGACGTTGTGGGGTAGAGAGGGGACATACTAAAGCCTCGGGAAATGATTGCGAATTCACCGCAACATACCACGTGGTTTTTAGACCAATGGGGTTTTGAATGTGGCCTTGATGCTCAAGACCTCGTTGTCGTCATCAGGGTCAAGTTGGTAAGCTGGTGATGCTTCTTATGAGGCAAGTGCGCCATCTAGGCGGTTAAAAAGTGTAACTGCACCTAGGCGAGAAAATGAAAATTATGTCTGCAAGTTAACGAAAACGAAAAAGTGGTTTTGAAGACACGTTTTAATATAAGGAATGTAAAAAAGACAGGAGAAAACATGAAGTATAACATATTTTTCCCCCAAATTTTATGACTTATATTAAAAGCGAATTTGGCACGGTACACTGTATACGTCGCTGGTGTCAGGTTTCAAAAATTTATCGTCAAATCAGAAACATAACGACTGCACATTTTAAGAGATTAACATTGCAATTTTTCTAATAAAATTTTGACTTTTTATTTTATTACATTTATTGTCGTTTATTGAAATTTATTTTTGGAAAAAAAAAACTAGGGCCGCGAAAAATCATTGTTCGTAGACTATTAGCATTTAATCTTTTCGACTCTATTGTTAGACAAGGTAGCGTTTGTACTACTGGTGACTAGTTGTAGTTAAATGATGAGGGAGCGTGTCAATCCCCTTCTGGAATTTCAATACTCTAGGAACTAGAATCATTGGTGATATTAATTAAATGAACGATTTAGACAGTTTATTCAAAGATATTAGATAAAATAATTAAGAAAATTATGCTTAAAAACGAGGTAGTCCACATATCATAAAATCATAAAAAAACAAAAAATGATAATTTGTCCATTAAACACCGTGTTACATTTAGAAGTTTACTTCAATGAAGTAGACTTCAAAAATTAGATGTATTGATGTAAACAAATTGGAATTCAAACTGATCCTTGCATTACATTAAAAAAGATTTCCGAAACTTTAAAACGAACGTAAAACAAAAACAAAACTGGAAGATACAGTATCTTTTTAAAAGTCATCGTGCAGATTAATTCTTTTACGCAGTTTATACTGGTATTAATCGCATTTGAGACTTATGATAATTCCATATAAGATTAAGCATTCGCGTAAGAATACTGGTTAAATAATATAAAAAATTATATTAAACTGGCAGCTTAACCTGCTTAGGTGTTATTAATGCTTACATAATCCCCTGCAATGAATACGCGGATAACCGAGATTTTTATTTGTTGAGTAAATTATATAACAGATGGTCGAATATTTTGAAGATTGGATCCCGGCGTTAAGCGGATGTTATACCGCCTAAAAATAATTGATTTTATTCCAGGTGTAGTTTTACGCTGTCGTCAGCCATGTTCATTAGGTTCTAAGGATTAAATATAAAACGAAAGATCGAAACACTTATTTCCTTAGTTTTATGTGGATCTGGTAAACAAATTGTAAACAAACTATTACAATTAAATTTAAATACTACTACTACTAATAATAATAATATAATAATACACGTGTGTTAGTACTATACGAGTGCTGTTGGTGTTTACATTTTACCGATTGTTTTCAGTATGACTTCCTCATTTTGCGATAAACATAATATTTGTGTTACATATTCTTTTTGTTTTTTTATTTTGATTTTTTATATTCTTACATTGCATTCCCCAATTTAAATTTTATGCGACTTTATATATACACATATATAAGACGTTCTTCTAAAACCATGGCTTAAAAGGATTTTTTAAACCACGTTTTTCATTTCGATCACAGAGATCGCATATTCAATAAACATAATGTATGATTAGCAAAATCATTTAAAAAATATTTCAAAGAGGTCGGTTTAATGCACTTGCCGTATCTGATGTTAGTAGGCCTTAACATTAAATAGAGAAAACTCGACAACGCTTGTACCTCTTTCGATATAAACATTACAACAGAATAGCTTTTCTCATTTTTAAGCGGTGATTCATTTAAAAGAAAAAATATGACTAGGTGAAGTGTTACGGCAAAAAGAAAGAAAACTTTAAGGAACTGAAAGCCCAAGTGTATTTTAATCGTTGTCAACTTGCGTTTTCTCTGAAGCGTCTGGGTATCTGTTGAATTTCAGTGTGGATTTCAGTATCGCTGACAATTAGATCATTGGTAATGACCTTAGAAAAGCACTGGGAATGTGTGTATTTTGCTTCCTTAACCATTACTGGTTATATTAGCAAAACGAATTCCTTTCAAAATTGTCTCGATATTTTCGCCATGGTTTGCCTTTTTCTTAAGCATTTTATTTCTTGGGAAGTGTAGCCGTATATTTTAAATGAGAGCCACTTCAACTAAAATAAAAGGCAATGAAGTTATTTTTCTAATTCCTTGGTAGGGTACTTAATGTTTCACTTAAAAAGATTTCTTTACTCGGTCTAATTTAATCTAAACGACAAAATCTTCACATACTGGTTAATTTGACTACCGGTTTTTTTTTTTTAATTATTATTTTTCTGCTAGAAAAATGTTCGGATCCCTATCTGGGTTATTCAGCGGCAATAATGCATTATGAAATTTCGTGACATGTAATGGCCAAACGTTTAATCTTTTTTCCTCCGGATATATGCATTGCATATATATATAGATTAGAAAAACACTGTATATCGAGCGTGTTTAACTACTGAAATTCAATTAATTTGTAGCAACCAATGTGTATAAAATGCCTTCAGAGCTGAGAATGAAAGCAAATTCTTCGAAACTAAACTGAACACGTGACAGGCAGCGGAAGAAGCCTGGATCTACTTATGCAAAATTTGTCCCAGGCCAGCATAGACTTTGGTTTGTACGCTTTAAGATGTGGATTTTGAGGTTTTGTTCTTATGTATATATTGGCTAGATATATGATATGAGAATAGAAACTGCATGACTGGACTGGCAGTATATATTTATGACATTTATTCATTGAAAACGTTAACTGATATATAGATTAGAATCTTTTTTGTTTCCCATACATTTGGTATGAATATATGAATGACCTATTTATGCATCTATGTATGGTAATCTCATAGGAGTGAACAGATGAATGTCCGTGTGTAAGGTGAGTATATGTTTGTGTGTGTGTGTGTATATATATATATATATATATATATATATGTATAATAGATTTATGTGTCTTTATTGTGAATTAAAATAAAAATGGAAAATAAAAAGTGACTCGTTCTGTATAGCTGCCACATGTTGTTTAATCCTGGCGTTTTCCTTTAAGTGTTAAAAACGCAACGTCTTTCAATTATAAGTTCGTTTTCATGAAGAGACCATCGCTTCACATTCTTTTAGCGTTCATTTCAGCCACATACGCGTTCAATTAAGACTGGGTAATTTAATCAAGAATCACATCGAATACGGCGATATTTTCATTTATAAAATCGAATTGGTTACTTTTCATTGCATTCCCATCTTGCATTAATATTCTTTACAACTTAAAGTAACACTCCATAATATAATTTTATGTAGCACACAGACCAACTACTTTGATTGAACCATCTTCTTGAACGCGTCCCTACATTATTGTACGATACCATGCTATTAGATTTATCGTGTGAATAACAAATTTAAGACAGATGTTTCATACAAAAGTAACTAAAGCTGACATTTGATTGACCATACTGTTAATAAAATACGTACTTTAATAAATTGGCGTTCAATCCCGAAGTTTACATATATAAAAAGCTTTTAAATGGAATTTCGAGCACACTACAACACACACACATACACACACACACGGACACAGAACATTGTCCATTAATGTTCACCCTCTACATGTTAAAGGCAGAGGAAAAATAACTGAATATTTCATGAATAAAACTGTTATTACAAATACAGAGATAACTGAGAAACTTTATATTTCAGAGGTTAGCATATGACAGCATAGTCCAGTGTTGAAACTGGAACTCGTGATTTCCAAAAGCGTCTGGATCAAAAAGACAGATCATCTGCTTAGAGCTCTGAACTGAAGGAATATTCATGGTTCTCAGGGCTAAAATTATTCTTGGCCTCAACGTGACACGAACGTGAACATCCACGGGTCTTAGCAAAACGACTTTTACAATAAATGCAAAAGTACAAAGTAATTTGCAATTTAAGGGCCTTATGCATCCATGTTAATTCACGATACAGTTATAAATTAAGCTCTTGTCAGATTCCGTACATGTATTGTACAACATTAAAAATCATATAACAAAGCTCGCCCAAATGTTAGGATATTTCAGATCTTGGACAACTGTACCAACATGGGCACCAAACGGACGTAGCAGAAAACCAAAGGAAAACATATACAATTAATTTTTCCTTGTAAAAATGACAACTGAAGACATTTACACAGCAAACAATGTACTGCATTAAATTACGCAATATACATATATGTATATGCCTGTGTGATGCATATACAATGGTAAACAATAACGTCACAAACATTTGCTTTTTGCTTTTTATCAATCTATACTACATCATGCACCATTCTATAGAATGTTACAAGATATACCATTTACTTTTATTTTATACTGGCGCGCCTTGACGTGCAATAACAATCGGAAAAAACTCAAAACAAGACCACGCCAATGAAACGTCAAAACTGCGAATGAGTGATAAGTGCTTTTCTATTTTAAGACAAGGTTGCATATGTTTAGCTAATCATTGTATCTTAACATTCTTTTAACGTAATGTGGAGTGTTGTTTTTCTTTTATTATACTGAATGAGCACATATCTAGAGGCTTCTGCTTGTTTCTTCTGGTTTACATTTTCGAATTCAGTGTTAATATTGCTGAAGTCCTTTCCTACAAGTCCATGTTCACTTAATAGTTTGAATAACGTAGTATTCCTTGTTTCGTTTCCATTCACTGCTTCGTGTTCATCTCCTTGTAGCGAAAGACGCAAAATTGAATAAATCATTGGCTAATACAGGATAATTGAAACCGTCATTTCCGGAACTGCGAGGGTACCACATTTTGTCCCGAATTATGTATTACAAATTTTCTTATGGAGTCAATAATGTGTTTAGGCCAATGCGCCTTATGGGTCATTAGACACCTCCCGACAGAACATAGCATCAGCGAAGCGATTCCCAGTGTTGATAGGCAGATGCTTAAGAGGGGTGGTGATAAGGCGGGAGTTGAAGGCAGGCGTAAGCGGAAACTATATGCGTCGCCAGCACATGGATAAGGTCCTCTGTGGCATTATTCTGATCAGATTGTCTTTCAAGCGAAGGATATCAGAACTTCATTTAAATAACATCAACGTTTATCTATCTATCTATCTATCTATCTATCTATCTATCTATCTATCTATCTATTATATGGTTAGAATGCTGATCAATCTGATTTTCGATATTTCTCTGTCCTTTTGGGAATATGCTTTACATGTTAACACGTATATATTTTGCGCAGAATGAGTATATAGGAGACTTCGAAAGTCTGCAACATGGGCCCTGACCAATGTGCACTCCTCTAACAATCACAAGCGATTATGATAATGTGAACACTTTTTTATTCAAAGTCAAACGTGGTGCATTTGATTTCATTGGTTAGTATTCATGTATTTCACTGTTACTTCATTTTGTATCTCACACACACACACACACACACACACACACACACATAAAACAAATCTTTAGCCCTGCACGAAATATATCACGCTGCACAATGACTGTATAACTCAACCAACTATGTTACATGTAGTTTGATATGAAACGAAAGTTCGTGTTTCACAGACGTTAGCCCGAATCCCCGCCCCAACTTACTCTTTATTGGCTTTCTGTCCTGTCAGTACCCACATCTCTGGTCCAAGCAACTCTTTGATTTCTCTCTATTACAAAGGGTTAAAGGTGACGGCCTTGACTTCATAGAAGTTCAAAGTCAATATTTAAGATTTTTACTGTTTTGAGATATTCGGCGTCTCCATGGATACACAAACGAACACATGAAGACGCGCACACATTCGCCTTTCTCATTCATTCTCCTACTCATTTTCATAATGCACAATTCTTAATATATCTATGTGTTTTCGCGCTTTTGCGCAGGGGCGTTTCTACTTTGTATTTCACGCAGCAGACGTGAATCCGTATTAATTCCCCATAATCTGTTCGCTCTAATTCTAATGCTACTTTCCTAGCAGTAGACATGCAGTTAAATGCCACGTGGTCAATAAACTTTAGTTTTATAGGCAGTTTCAGCGAAATCGCGTATACAGCCTGATTTGAAATAGATGTCCAAGTTTGGGCGACCATTCTTACAGACTCTGGTTCTTCATGAAACTTTAAATCTAGATAAGTAACGTTCCTGAGTAGATTACTGATTTGATCTGCACTGCTCACAGTTAGTTTACTTGTTTGCTGTTTATGGCGGAAGTGTGACTACACTGAACAGACGGTGCAATTAAAGAAAAATAGCTGTTTAGTGCCTCTGTTTTTATGACAGTGTCTAGACTGGAAGAGTTTTGAGATAACCATTGGCTGTTTCCTATAGTGACCACTGAATTAGTCTTTTTCGTCTCACGCAGTCACTACGTGCTGCATTATTCTGAAGTCCCGCAGGTCGAAAAACATGAGAATCTTCCGATTCTCAGACACATGTGCACATACAAATAGTAACCTGTTTTCCCTTACATGCAAGTCATACCTGGACGAAAAGTAATTCAGCATTACTTTTCGTAATTATTTGCAGACCAATCTGCTCTTGGATGAATGGAGTGATTGTGACCTGATGGCATTATAACCAAATCAATATACGATACAAACCGAAAACACAAATATGTTTTTAATTAATACTTTTTAAGAGCATAATGCAAAACATCACGAATGCTAACAAAAAATGTATATACTTGATGATGTATAATTTCCTCCCTGCCAATAAAATTGATATCTTATGTATTAATTTCTGTTCACGCCTGACATTTCTCAGTATTAAGGTAAACAGATTACTTTCCAGCTAGCTCATAGAGGGATACATTTTATATACGTAACATTTAATATATTAATAATTTATATTCACACGTTCCCTTATTGCCAGTTGAGCCGTGGTACTACAATAGATTTAATTAATTGGCGTAAATTCAATCAAACAAAATCTGATATAGACAAAAAAGTTTGGGGGGTTCGGTTCATTACACAAAGTATGTTACAAAAGTGGAAGAATCCAATGGACGCACAGGATACCTGCAACGTTACAAACTAAAAGCTATCATTGAGAAACCTCTAAAACATTACATTTACAAAATTGTTATAATAATGTCGATTCGAAAACTATTTACAGAAATATTAATGCAGCGTTTTTGTGAATTAAATAGCTGTGCATTTTTATTTTACATTCTTATTTTACTCGGTTCAGCATGGTCTCCGCATTCTCCATCCGAACGACAAGACAACCCCAAGTATAAAACCAATATGGTGTTAAATCCCGACGTTTCACAGATTTATGAACGTTTAGAACTCTAGCTGATACAGCGGCCTGGCTTCGACAGAAATTTAAAAAGCATATATACAATCAAAAAATTAGCATTGCATAGTCTTTACGAGGAGAATTATCCTGGTACAAATTTTCACATCACAGTTCTTAATGCAGTAAGAGCTTGAATGTCGCTGTCTATGTATAATTCAACAGTCTTCTGCTTGTCATGCAAAGGATAAGACTCCTTGACTGAAGAAACAATTAAGCGTAGATTATAAAATATAAAGCTTGTGAATTGTGTTTCGTCAATATTACATATTTTACATATAACGTATGATGCATGCGAAATGAAAAACAAAATAACATATACTGAACGATTAACATTTCGGAGTTTAAGACCTCCTAAATCGTTTTCACATATCCACAATCTTACAATAAGAAAGCACGGCAAAAATTTGGAATACTTTAGTATCTGTTTTTTTTTTACAATTTTTGCGAACGTCTTTCGCTGGTTCCTGTTGTAGAGTGTATGATAACATTGCGCAAATTACGTCAGAAAACATAGATTGGCAATCACAATCTGCAATGTCCGATCAATTTATATTGCCGCGTTGTACATTTTAACTGTGTGGACTTTATCTTCCCTTCAGTAAAGAGTTGAATTTGTATTTGCAGTCATAATACTGATGCGTAAGCAATTACTCGCTGTTCACAACAGAGGATTGCCGGAGAAATACTGTAAACGATCGCGGCTCAATTTCTTTTCTTTCATTCTACGATTTTGGAACCAGATTTTGACCTGTCGGTCTGTCAGGTTTAGCATTCGGGAGAGCTGCAGCCGTTTCTCCTTGTTAATATAAACGTTGAAGAAAAATTCCCGTTCCAATTCCCGGATCTGAAACTTGGTGTACGGACATCTCTTCTTCCTTGTGCGTGGAGTACCTCGAAGCAATCAAAGAGGAAATACAAGGTCAAGTCGTTTTTTTGTCGTTCAACCAATAAAAAATGTGGTCAGTAACATAGGCAAAGTGTTCAAAAGTGATGGTTGGTCAATTGTCTACCTTTAATCTAATATTTGTTTGTGATATTCACTTCGTTCTACAACATATCTTTTACAGTCTATATTTTTATAAAAATACATCACGATGTCTCAGGCTGAAAAAAGTTTAAAGCATGCCATACCTCAGTGTACTTCAGTATTTTGTGCAAAGACCATGGACAATTATTTTATCCACTGCTATAATTTGTGAAGCAGCTATGCATGGTGAAATCATTACAGTAAATGAATGAACGAAAAGACTTCTGTATATTAATCACAACGTCACATTCTTCCGTCGGTTATACACATTTTTGTGTAAAAAGTCTACTCTTTTTTTAAATCAAGTTTGTGTCATCCATTCATCCTCCAACTGCTTATCCTGAGCATGGTGTCGAGGACGTTTAATTTACATTATTCGAATTACCGTATTTGTCAGCAGAATTAAACGTGATATAACACTACAATTTTGTACAATTAAGCACGTTATGTAAACGAAGTATATAAAATTACATACAGAAATATTGGAAGATTAATAGTGTACTACTTCTTTGACCTAAGAGTTTCAGTTTCTGTCATTTTTAGTATAAAGAGCACAAGGACGGAACATTTTAGCTTACCGAAATGTGGGCTATTACTTTTCAAATTAACCATGATGATGACGATGATTATGTTGATGATCTCAAACACGTATGATTCCATTAAATGCACTGATTAGCTGTGCTATGTTCTGTTTTGGGGCAAGTCCTTATATTTTAAAAATAATTATTTGATTTCACTGCTCTGTAAAAATCTCAAAAACTCACGTCGTTCCTTTTTGCACAAAGTTTGAAAAATCGGAAAAATAAGAGCACATGGGAATTCAGAAGTAAACAGTAGAACGTTTTCACAACAGCATTTCAGCCTTTCATTAACTAGATTTGGTCACCTCCATGTTACGTTTGGGAATAGCTTTATGTAGTCTAAAATGATATGCGTAAGCTAAATTGCATAAGGCGTCGCTCAAAACATTTCACAAGACATCTAAAGTTGTGTTCTGCCCAATTGGTTTTTACCCTCGAAATCCCCTAAAACGTACATGTTCACGATCAAAGTTAGCATTTGTCACAATAGAGCGCTCTTAAATTTTCACAGACTCTGAGATAGTAGCGCCTGTGTATAATATCCCTTTTTCAAAGCATTTTCCCATCGTAAAATTCTTCGCATTGGAAGAAAGAGCTTTGTAGGTTATAATAAAATCCGCTGAATGCTTATAAAACTCCACATAAAATCTGACCGACAAAACACCGGGCTAGTCCCTTAACCTCTTTCCATTTACAGCTTCGGTACCTACTCGAGTGACTGTTCTTGCTGGCGTTTCCATCCTTCGTGCCCGAGGAAGACCCGCAGGATCCCGAATTCGTATTTTCTTCCTCATCCTCTGAGTCCTTTTCCGGTTCTGCAGTGCCGGGAAGAACGTTCGAAGGCTGGGACTCTGATTCCAACTTAGTCGTCTCGCTTTTGTGTAAACAATTCTCTAGCTGGTTGTCTATAGTGCATTGTGCACTCTCGAAAAAACGATCAAAACCTTGCGGAAGAACGTTGTTTTTCCCCACGCTCGAGTAAAAGCCTGTGGATGAATGGTTGGCGCTAGGATGGTGATGGTGGTGGTGGCTGTAGACACTCTCGTTTTTCATAAGCATGTCTGTCATGGTGGATGGCGGAAGACAGTCCCTGTGCATCAGGTCCTCTCCTGTGTAGCAGGATGCATAACTGCTTCTGTGGTGCCATTTACTGGACGGGTCCAAACCGTAGGAAACCTCTCGAACCGGTTGTACTTGAGACAGATTTGTGGAATAAGGATAGGTGATTTGCCGAGACGGGGCCTGTGGTAGAAACGAAGAGACCGCAGAAAATTCGGGTACATAATAGGTGCAGCTTGGGAGATAAAGGTTGGAGGCGCACCCGGCTCTGTCCCCAAACTCGGAAGTCCTGTCTTTGCGCGTTTGGGAGCAGAAGTTGCCTAAATTCACCGAGTTAAACATCGCTCGCTCGTTCTCGGTACTATAGATAGATGTTTTGGATTCGAACTGCAGGAGGGGAAATTTGGGAAGCCGAGATGACGTGCTATCAGTCTAAGTCGCTCGGAGACACGTGATCGAAAGTAGATATTGTCATATATCAATTTGGAACACTTAGATGGGTAGGAGTGGTTCACTTAGGTAAGATCTAGGAGGGTCGAACGACTGGTTTCGAAACGCCACTGCAGCATTATGAAAATCAATAGCTGATTTCTTAACGCTTTCCTACGGTATTCTTTATAGTTCTTACCAGGAGCCTAAAACAGGAAAACAGACACATATTTTTGCAGTATGTTTTGTTTAATGGGTAAGGTCATTACTGATCTTGCTTTACACTAGCACCACCATTACTCGTGGGTTTGGTAACGTATATGCTTTTCATTATTAGTTTATTTGCCAATGACTCTCTTAAAAAAATTGCCAAATTAATTATTTAATTACTAATAAATTAATACCATTTTGCAGCGACCTTGTAAAATTTAATTCGTGACTCCTCTGATCGCTTTACGAACAGTAATTCGAGGTATTATATTTAATTTCAAATTGTGGTTGATGTTTAATACAGCAACGTAATGACTGGAATGCTTAACTTAATAGTTACCTTTTTAAAACAACTTGTGAAGTGAGATCCGAGAAACTGAGAATATGAACAATAACTTTTCAAAGGTTTATACTGCTGGTCTTAAATTCCATACAGTTGAAATCCTTACATGGTGCGGGAACAGGAATAACTCCATTACTTTAAATGTTGAAACCGAATGCAAACCTGGTAATATATATGCAAAACGTAACAAATAAACAAGCAAAACCCAAATCACAATCACTTTAATCACAACTCAAGTATATATGTGTACATGTATTTATATGTATTTGCGATTACAAATGAACAAACAAGTAAAAAGTACATCTTAAAAGACGTGTAGTTCCGTAAATGTTTCTCAGAAACATAGCAATTCATTTATAAATGTTTAAAGAGTATGTAGGACACCGATTTTTTCTAATCTGAGAAAATCTATTTAATTAATTTATAAAAATTATAGAAAATTTTAGCTAATTAATGATCATCATTACTATCACGCATGGTAAAGCATTCATATTTTTTTCAGAATTCTGCTTGCTAAAACACGTAACCTAGGCCTACAGAGAAACAATCGTGAGCACAGTATTAGAAAAGCGATTATTTATGTAACAAATATGATGTTTATATATAGATTGCTTGCTGTATTAAAGATACCATCTTTGTGTTGTATTTTGCTTGTCCCTCGTCCAGTTGGCAGTATAAGTTTGACTAATGCCGTGACTCTTAGTGAAGCCTGGAAATGCAACAGGATTAAGGTAACATGATACTGAATCTAAAACAAACGTTAGGTTTGTAGGTGTAGGTTTCGCTAATGCATGACCAAAATAAAATAAAAAACTATTGAAATAAAAGGAAAAGAACAGAACAATAATATGCGTGCGATAATACATATATATTTTTATTATATTTTTTAAAAATAAGTCGGCTATGACCGAATATCTATTTCGAGGAAAGAAGTAAAATGATACTGTCTTAAAGTGGTAAATGGTAGAAACGTCGATTGCCATACACCGATAAACTTAAAAATACGTGCAGACGTCCGGAATATAAGCGGAAGAGCTGCGGAGCGAAGCGCGGGACTCCTAAACCCAAGTACAAAGAAAGCAGACCCCTGCCTAGGCACAGCACTTGAATTTGACCACTAAACTCCTCACTGACTCCTGCCATAAAACGAGTGACCGCTGGAAAGGAGCATTCATTTGAAACAGGGGAAACGAGAATGTAGAAAAGCGAGGACGGATCAACCAATATTTACAAACCAGCAAACAAATTTCCAAAAAAAAAAAACTATCTAAAAGAATAGCATTAGCCCGAGTATTGGGTAAATATCTTTATATATTTCGTTCATTAAATTAGCGTGCAAAGTTGTAAACATAGATAGATAGATAGATAGATAGATAGATAGATAGATAGATAGATAGATAGATAGATAGAATTCGGGCGTTACAGCAGCAGAAGTAACACAATATTACACACAC
>JAACJT020000069.1:1205130-1236645 GCA_009936485.2 Gymnarchus niloticus | reverse complement strand
ATAGATAGATAGATAGATAGATAGATAGATAGAATTCGGGCGTTACAGCAGCAGAAGTAACACAATATTACACACACATAGACAATAACGACACAACACTTAAAACGGAAGATGAAGGACTCTAGATCACAGGGGACAGTACAGACAGTAAAAGACAGAGGCACATTCAAAATCGGTGCATCCTTCAAGCATACACAATGTGTTACGTAATTATATCTCTATCTTTCTCCTACTGAAAAAAAGAACCTGACTGCAAGTTAATGTTAGTCGTGTATCTTTGTTTTTTGCAGCTTTAATAGAAACCACAGTTGACTGCCTCCTTTCCATTCGCATCAACTACATGTTGGGCCTTAGGTATAATTCATGTTAACTATCTATTATTTCTTGCACTGCGTCTAAAGTTATCCAACAGAGATCTAATATTTGAAACGGATTTCATTTCATTTATAAATATTTTCAGTTGCACATGCAGTAATGTGACCCAGAAATAATCTACTTGACGAGTATTTTCATTTCACGTTTATCGTCGAACACTCGAATAGCAGTACTTTTTGGACTTGGAAAATGAAGTATACACTTTCAAAACCGAAAATGTGTACAACCCACCAAACCTCCTGAGCAGAGACCAAAACTGGTGTTGTAAATATTTGACATTCTCTGCTTCAAAACAACACCGTTGGAGAGCGGGTTTTCAAAGACCTTTTACGACATCTGTCTGTGGAATCTAAGCAAGGCCTCACTGTTCCTCTCTATAATAGTAAAAGAGCTAAAGAATTAAGAAGGATGTTTGAGAAAAGGATCAAATTAAGAAAACCTGTAGTCGTTTCAGGTACGCATTATCGACTATTGTCGCTTCTCATAAATTCGACCAGAAACAAGGGCTAAATGTGGCAAGCGTGTGAAATAATATTATTGTCCCCTTATGGCCAGGATAAATTTGATTGGATGTAAGCCAGGCTATTAAAGTCGGTTGTATGAACTGTGAACAGTTCGAGCAACATCTAAAAGGAGTTCGTTTTTTTAGTGGTCTCGTGCAATACCTCGAGCCATGTCATCTCAACATTTGGAGTAGTTTGATATCTTTGACGGATACAATGTAAAATACATATTAAAATGCAAACCCAATAGCAAGCATCGGAGATTTGAATTTTTTTATTTCGTTCGTCATTTTAAGCTCAGTGTTATGAATTAAGTATTGCTGCTGTCATATCGTTATAATTATTATTTTTCAGAACAATACATAGCTTTGACGGCCAACGTCATAGTTGCGGCACGCAAGGACTGGTCTTGACCGGTCTTTCTAAAAAAGGTGATAGGAAACCTGTGGTATGAGGAAGCTCTAATCTGGCTTCCCGTGCAAACTACAAGGCTGGCAACGCTGCCATTGAAAGCTTTTTCAACACATGTTGAACGTTCTGTTTTGCACCGGTATCCAGCACACTTTGTTTTTGGTCGTTGCATTTGGAAGACGACAACAGAGAGTTCAACACTGAGCAAGTTGAACTCGCCCAGCTTGCCTCTAGCACTTACCTTCGTGGTTCTTACAACACGAGGATCGTTGGCTGCATTTATATATGTGTATTCATCTGTGTATTTATTATCATCATTAAAGTTATTTTGTTCTACATGGCAAAGAGTCAGATTCCTTTGAGTGCGCAAACTGCTGAAGAATCAGGCCCCCAGGCTTCCTTCCGGATTTAGCATCTGTGTAACGTCCTCACATGTACACAACAGTCACAAACACACATGGATTATAATCCCAGGTAACAAATGTGCTTTTCAGATTCTGTGGTTAGTGGTTAGTTCTTCGTCGGCAAGGAAAATTATAGTTTCAGACAATATATACAATTTCTACTCAAATTCTGTAGTTTTTATGAGTATGTGAAATCGACACATTATGAAAAATATTTAATAATAAAGGATAATAATTATCCTTAGGAAATTAGACGATCATTGTTTTAAACAAGACCGCTTCTAAAACTAAAAATAAACAAATAAATAAATAAATAGAAAATGATAAATCGTACTGTGCTAAACTGCAGATTTAACATATTGTTTATTGTGAAAAATCCGAAAATATGAAAAATGTCGGTGAAACCCATACAAGACTACTTTTGTGTTTATTTGTATTTGAAATGCATGCAATAAAATGTAACCAAATTGCTTTTATTTGTCCATTATTATTCATTGCAGCATTTCTCGAAAAATCTAAAAGTAAAAGAATGTATACGTTTTAAAAACATATATTTAAAAGTGGTGTGCCAGTGACAGGAGCATGTTTTATGTTCACCATTATTATTATTATTATTATTAGTAGTAGTAGTAGTAGTAGCAGCAGTTGTGTTAGTAGTAGTCGTAGTAGTTGTGGTTGTGGTTGTAGTAGTAGTAGTAGTAGTCGTTGTAGTTGTAGTTGTAGTGTAGTAGTTCTCAGTGAAACTAATGATAATCATCCATTTTGTGTCGTGCACAGAAGCAGGGTTTAGAAGGCTGATATTGTAATCATACATTACTTTTCGAAATTTGTTTGTAAGAGCTACACAACAACTGTTAAACCGACAGAAGGATCCGAAATTCCCTGCTCCTGGTATTTAGAGGATGCTTCTAACACTTTTATTGTTTATATTATTTCTACTACACTTACCGCTGACAGGCTAGTAGTCCAGTCCCATAGTAACAGTCGTTAGAACGGAAGCAGAGTCAGCTTCTTTTGTCCTTTATTTTCCTTTTTGTTACTATAATAAGTTTTTCGACTTTTAAATGTTATGCTCTACTAGCGTTCATTTAGTTGCAACTAAGTTTTATTTAACTCCAACACTTTTTTCATATCCGACGAGACCTTTTTGCCACTGAAATGGCCAGCCATGATTTTCAGACCAGTTAGTCACTGGTATGCTTACGAAGGCCCAATAAGAGAATTATTTGGCAGAGAAACTGATTAGCATCGCTTTGCTAATGTGCACATAACACAGCGTGGATGTCGCGATTAAATGTACGGAACAGTGGACCATGGAGTGCGTAGCATGAAAATAACCACTCCAAAAGAGGTATTCAATATGTCACTTAGGTCATTGCATTTAAATGGAATAAACATCTATCGAGTTAATTTTTTTATACCTATGTATGAAACTGACAAGAGACAATGAGGGAGGCACAAATGTTATATGCTATTTTAGAGCACCAGAAACTCAAAGCCTTCCGCAATAAAAATGAGCCGTCGACATTTCATCTCATATTATTAAAAACTGTCTTTGAGAAAAGTATGGACTTGCAGGATAGAACTAGCATTGATTTACTTTAGGTTATGTTTTCTGTATAGGGCTAACGCAGCCCTTGGTATTCTCAAAAACTATACATCCAAATAGTCGTGTCCTTTCTCTGTCCTTAGTGTCACGCCACTTTAAAGTGACTTTTTAATGGATAATCGACATCCAAACTTCATAAGATACGGCCTGCCATAAACTTTTGGTTTAAATGCATTGCAAACAGTATTCCCTCCACACCTTAAAACTTGAACACGCATTATAGAAGCAGTCTCCCACGAGAAAAGGCCTCAGTGCACATTACCAGAATTTGAAGTTTCGATGTGTTTTTTCCCTCATTAGACCGATTAATACATCTTTTGTATCATGTAGACAAATACATCAAGCGGAAAAACAAATATGTTTTGGTTTATAGAATGCAAATTTAGGACTTATAAAACTACGTCTAAATTTTCTTACCAAATGTCCTCCTTTGTTTTATAGAGTGGTTCAGATCTGCTAGAGCTTTAGACAAATTGACGCATTTTCTGTATCTCTTTTAATTTCTTCCCCGAAGTATAGGACACTACTGCCGAGACTCCTGCTTTTGATGTCGTAATCCCCCTCATTGAGGACATGTTCAGTCTTCAATTCCTAAAGCAGAAAATGCCTTCTCTTTCACTGCTTTTAAGCCACTCCCTTCACTGTTTCCGAGAGACCGAAAAATTTAAACCTCTTTAAAAACAACCTACTGAAGAAATAAAAATAACTGCGGTTTATCAAAAAACCGTTTGTTGCACCAGGTTGCCCTTCCTCTCAGTTTCAAGACACTCTGCGATAGACCTTGAGACCCCATATAAGGCGCTTTAATAACTTGACCTTCAATTTGTATGTGTTCCGCCCATACACAGAGTAGAGAACTAACGAGATGTTTTAGCCACTATAGAGGGTAGAAGTATTGAAATATTTTACACTTTTGCAGACAGCCATGCATTGCTTTGTATGGAGTGCATGTCCAGTTTAATTTTTTTTTTTTTGAACCCTTAAAGATATTTATTATTCACAGAAGGGGAGTTGCAATAAATGGGGTAAAATTAATTACTCTAAGAATTTGTTCGCAAAAGTCAACAATGTTTATAGCTCATATTGGGAGTCAAACTAAATAAACCACTTTGCTAAGGATTCGTCATACACGCCGTAGTTGTAACTGCGGTAAAATTAAAAAATGCGAAATTTTTAGCTCCCAAATGAAGACAGGGCAACATTCGAGAAGCAAGTAACGAACCAAACGGATTACAAAACGTTTTATACAACTTGACTAATAAATCGCAAGTGTTCAGATTAAATTATTTTAACATAAAATAAACCACCAAACTGCAACCACTCACTCAATCAACAGCGAATACAACACATATCAATCCAAAGTAATTTAATAACTAATAGAATGAAACAATAAAACTCGTGAACTTGAACATGCAAGTGAAGAAAAAAGTGAGCACATTAATAAAACAGACATATATGCAGATACAATAGACATATTTTAGCAAATAAAATCCATATCTAACTATTAATCATCAAATAAACTTTTCAGTAGAAAAGCCATCGCAGGAGTAATATATAACTGTATAGATAATTAAATTATTTATCATTTAATAAAGACGACTGATAACTTCTGGAACATCAACTAGCTGACAAATTATTTTAGACAAACTTGACAATATTTTCTCACACAAGTACGCATGAAAAATGTGTGTGCCTTCCCCACCATTGTAGTTATATTCCCTTGCATATTTCAAAAGGAATTATAAAATGTTGCTGTTGTAACTATCCTGAATGTCTAGTTTTGCTAAACATTCCAAACAGGCACAAAATTGAAAAGCTTTGAGCAATGGAGGCGCTTCAAAAGTTTGGTAATGTATTTTTAATAGAAAATGTACCCTTTCATCTTCAGACGAATCAAGGGTAATCCAAAATAAAAACCTGGTGTTGGGAATTTGATATGAAAGACATGATATGATAGATATGAAATTTAAGTCGTAAGACTTAAGTACTTTCCAAATCGCGCACAATAATTCAAGCATTATATAAAAATAGAACTTGTGTTTTGGGCCATATTTTATCATGTCTTAGTGATCACGTTATATAACTATTGAGGGTAATTAACAGTCCTCACAAAACGTGGACTGTAACAGATCAAATACCTAGCGCTACTCCTAGACATTAGAAAAGAAGTTGTCTAGAAATTCTGTACCTAGTTAAAAAGTCTGAGGAGATAAAGCTAGGTGAAAACACAAACAATTCGTGAACAAAACTGATGATTCTTCGACAGTAGCTTCACAAACCAATAACACACCTGTAAACAAACCCTGTGAAACTTAACCTATGTGCACAAAAATAAAATAAAGAGAACGTGATGATCAATGTCGTAGAGCAACACGTATAGAAATATTCATTAATTACATGCAGTTGTATAGGGGTGCGATGCCAATATATCTCAATTTTTAAAAACTGTATAATATAATATAATATAATATAATATAATTATTTTACATTGTATTACATTATGTTTTCGAATTTCCTTCTCCGATGATACATTTAAGAAACGACTGTGGCCCATATTCCAAGCCGCAAAACTGTAATTATTATTTTTCTCCATTGAATGATCACTTATTTCCACTGTTCTGAAAATGAAGGGTGCAGGTCACCAAGCAAAGTTACTGCTTGTGACAAAGTTCTAAAGGACGTTCTTTTCCCTATTTAAGAGTTATACAAAACTGTAGCTTAAATCCAAAAAAAATGTACATTTACATTTCCGGGATAAAGTGTAAAATATTATTTGGTATCAGTTCAGTATCTTGGCTCTTTGCCTTTGAATGTCTATACGATTTTGTCAACATAACAATATTTAGTTAACATTCATCTGGCTTTACAAATCCTATGATCATACTACAACTAATACATGGGAGCTTTTCTTATATAGAAAGTAACCTAAATCGTGAGCTGAGAGTGCGAAGTAATGCCGCTTGCCGTTTTTTTACGAATATCTTTTGTTATAAATAAACACTGCGGTAAGCAGGCTGACAGTAAAATGCCTGTTTTGTATAGTTTTTTATAGCAACAATATAGCAACTGTTTTTGTAATATATACAAAAATTTAAAGGCATCTTAGCATTGTTTACAAAAGTTTGCATGTATGGATGTTTTCGCGAAGAATTTCTTGTGCCATGTGGGAAAGATGAGATAAACTGCAAGGTGTTGTTACGTAAAAGAGACGACACATTCTAGCTTTAGTCGATATTTCTCTAGATTATTATTGCGTCATATGTGTTTCGTTCAATACGCTTCATGAGGTTGATGGTATTGGGGTGAAAAACACAGTTGCGTGAATTCAGAGCGAGCAATAAGTGCACTAAATCGCTGGGGAGGAGTTCCTGGACGTTCCTTGATTTTTCAAACAGACATAAGTTGTAAAAGGGTGTAGGTGTATCAAACCATAGGGAGCCGTAACAATGCTGCAAAGAAGAATACTTTGAAACACGTCATTGTTCATACATAGCCTACCACAGTGTGTGCACTAGGAAATAAACATTCAATTTGGAATTTTTGCTGAAATTGGAGTTTCACTAAAGACACGAACAAGAATATTGAAGTCACGACAAAGAAATCCCATTGACTTAAAATCCATAGGTGTGTGCAGTGATGCGATAGACCGGATAATCTTTAATATTCTGGTTTAGCTCTGAAAAACAACATCACATTCAAAATAATAAGCCAAATGTAGCTACGACATTGCGAAATAACTTAAAGTGATGTGCCTGAACTTGATTGTCTGAGTATTTACAGAAAAGATTAACTAAAGCATTTCGCAAACTCCATTGCTAGTACCAATAAAAATTTTGAAAATGTTGAAGCCGTTTTAATTAGCCGTTTAGTGACTTCAGTCTTCTGAATTGACATTCGGTTAAATCTGACGAATTTAAAAAAATTGGAAAAATGATTACTTAAAATATTGACTAATCTACATTAAAATATGATATGACATAATGCTTTGGCAGTTTACAATAAATTAGAGAGGACGACTGCTATATTATAATTACAACGATTCTGAAAAACTACCCAATTCAAATATTACTTCTGCAGTGACAGCCAAATACACAAAGCGATCTGTGCTTATTCGATGGCCATCACGCATGTCTGAATAATAATAAAAAAAACGCACAAGGAAGCACTTGAGAGGCTCTGTAAAGTTCCACTGGGTTAATTGTTTAGAATAGAACGAAGACCGCTTCATACGGAGTTTTTTCGTTTTACCTTTTGCAGTAACCAAATAAAGCCAACGCAGGATTTCAAAAACACATGATATTTAGATGTCGAATTGCGTATTAAAATATCATAATTATCATTCATATTTTTACAACCTATAATAACAACAACAACGAAATGACGTGTACTATTAAAATCCAGACCAGTCTATGTAAATCTAGCCTAGGCAAATATAACAAACAAATTGAAACTCTATTGCTAATTGAACGTGAATTTTGATTTTCCTACGATTTCAATCAAAATATATGTTCGTTTGATTAGCACACTTAAACCAAAAGCAAAACATGAGGTACTTGTCTCCCGAAAGATCGCTGACAATGTTCAATTATTCTGATAAATATCAGAGAAAATATTTACCATCCGTGAACTCACGTACAAGAAAGCGAGAGGTCTATTTTCTGCCCAAAGTTAAATCATGGCAAAAAGAAATGTGAATAAACGACGTATTATGTTTAGAACATTTTCTTGTCAATAAGCAAATATGTAAGTATTGATTAATTTAATATATACAGAGGATTTGTCATTCATTGCAACGCAGATGCCACAGAGGGCGTCAGAGCTGTAGTATTGACCTCGTCAGTGAAACCACAGCATATAAAACAGCATATAATTGCATGTACTTATCAAAACACCAGTCATACACTGCAGAGGTTAGACCAAGAGTTTACTGTATTAAACGAAAGAAGTGAAAGTGAAAGAGTATACAACGATTATGTCAAATTACAGGGAAATAGGCCCCTACTGTAAAATAAATTTGAATGGTTTCCTGTTTCATTTATCCACATATCTTCATACGGATTTGTAAAATCTTGTGTTAACGGCGGGAGAAGCCTTTCAGCACAAATATATAATTTCACTGGACCTCTTAGCAGACTTGTAAAAAACATAGCTGGTAATACCAGATTTACAGAGAAGAATATAAAATGACATTTACTATTACGCAGGTTTCACTGGTGGGTGTTTTGCCGAATTCGGAAGAGGAAGCCATTTAATGAAATTACACGTGCTAAGCAAAGTGCATTGTTTCTCTACCATAGACGAATTTTATGAAAACGAATGTCAACAAAACGTTTTATTGATACAGTTAAATTTTATTTTATCTCAGAAACACATATTGATACAGTCTTTCAAATTGAGTTGCATGGTACAATATTATACAAGAAAGCGTTTTACAAACGCAGATAGGAATCCGTACATACGAATTGGTGCTTCCGTCTAGATATAGTCTAGAAGAGGGGAAAAAAATGGATTACACAGGATATGCAACCAAAATAGCAATCATTGTTGTCATTATCACGTTTCTTTAATTTAGGACAAGATACACAGTTATTTGAGTCACATTACACGTATGATATACAAGCAGCACCAGAGATATCAAACAGGGAAACGCCAGGAGGACCACATTAACTGCCCAACTTTAACATCCTAAATTCCACCACGGTTCCCCGCCTCAAACCCATCCAAGAAATGACATACAACATAAAGCTTTTATATTTTGAGTACTGCGCCTACTATTACCACTACTACTGCTATTACAACAAACAAAAATGAAGAATTTGAGAACCTTAGTCAAGCAACAGTGAACACTATATAAAAGCGAAGCGTGGTTTCTGTATTTGGCGTTGTAACTGTTAATGAAAAGTTAATCGTCTGATGAACTGTATGTTTACGACCCTGTATGGCTCAAGTGAGACAATATTTTACTTTAATATATTTCATTGGGGTTTCTTCAATATGATAAAATATTTCACCCACGTTGAGCTCAATGTCCCGGTGATTGATTTTGTGGTTTATTTATTTTAATTAGATGCACGAAATTCTTTTTTTCCTATTTCTTTTCTCGGGTAAAAGAAATAAAACCGATTCTCCTCAAACAATTTATATTAGCTATGCAAAAAATAAGCATAGAAATATAATCAGCACAAAATAGCAGCATAGAACTAATCCACCCTCCCCCACCTCGCACCAATATACACACATCGACGTCCGACAGACACATAAACAGACATAGATATGTAAATATATACACTTCGTAAGGAATATCGTTTGAAATGTCACTTAGCGGTTAGCTGTGACAGATAACAGGCTTTAGAGGAGCAGAGATTCAAATGGACACAGAAAGAATAACCCTCTGTCCGTGACCGTGAACCTCGAAGGGACCACACGAACAGGACAGGTCTGGGTAAAAAATAGCTTTATTCTCTACTGTTTATCCAAAGCATCACTAATTGCCTTTGAAATATTGTAAAGGAAATTTGCCCAGTTTTCATCCGAGCCTGTTCAGTTTATAATTATATCAATGTTCAAGTCAACTATAAAAAATAAAAATAAGGTATAGTCTTTTAGCTGTGTATTATTCCGATGCCTCCTTCTTCACTGACATCATTTAAATATTTTCCTGATTTTTTAACAAACAGGTTCAGTAAGATAACATATACGTTAGCTTAACGACTAGTTATTGGCACTATATTAATGAGGTAAAAACTTCAATAACGTCAATAATTTCAGAGTTAATAGCGATCTTATCATATTGTGCTATTAACTAGAAATAATATCAAATCAATTGTTTCAAGGCTTGTATTGGAAAAGTATTTTAAAATGTATAGCAATTCATGTCACTCTCTTATTTCTGAAGTTTAAAAAATCTTAGTTACTTCAGTAATAAGGCTGATTTTCAATTATTTAAAACATGAATAACGTTCAATATCACTAATATTATAGCTTTCCCACATCTGCATTGACGTGAAATATTGTCAATTTTAAGACCCGAAAAATGAAATCATAAGAAAAAATATCAGTTTTCGGTTGGTGGTGTCATGGAAAAATGTAAAATTGCATTCTCATCATTAGTATAGCCTTTTAAAGAGAAGTCAATAGTCAAGACCTTGCAGATCAAGGGGCTTGCATCGCCCAACATAAAAAACTTTTTGAAAAATCAATTATACATTGTATCACTTTTTTCGTAGATATTATACTTGCAATATTTTTGTAATATATATTTGATCATTTCAAACAGTACACTAAAATCTAAAATATGTCGTACATTTTGTACATGCTGGTTGCTAAAGTTCGATCGGGTATCTGAAAGATTTTACATGCTTAAGAAATGAAAAAGAAACCGAATCGTGGGCATAACCTTAAAAGGTCCTTAATAAAATGACAAGGCTTGCTCCCTAAGCAACAATCTTTTCTTCTTCATTCGCCGGTTCTGGAACCAGATCTTAACCTGTTGGTCACTGAGGTTCAGGCGGTCGGAGAGCTCTCTCCGCCGCTGCCTCGTGATGAATTCGTTGAGGATAAATTCACCTTCCAGCTCGGCCAACTGCAGTTTGGAGTAGGGCTTCCGTTTCTTGCGGGTCCGGGTGTGCATCGGGTACCAGGGGCCACCTGGAGGAATACATAAACAAGCGAACTTCGGCCCCTGCGTTTATTGTCAGAAACGATCAATCTTTAACTATGCATGTACGAATAAAGGTCACCTATCAGGCAATCTAGCTAAAACTACCTCTCGTTGTATATCTTTTAGTGTCCCTCTGTCTGCAAATGTGTGTTGAAAGTATATGATATAATCCATACATGTTGGCTGTTATATTTCTTAGTATATTAAACAAAACGTACGTTACTGAAAAAGACAGTGAGTTTACTTCAACTTAACATTTCTTTCCTAATATGTAGAAATGGCTATTGAAAACCATCGTGATACCACGTTCTTTGTAACAAAGTTGAGCAAAAATAACCTATTGTTTTTGCACAAAATCTTTTTGAATCGTCGTCGCAAACATTTTCAATGCCAAATATGTGATCAACATAAAAACGCAAGATAAGGTATAGTTCCCCATCGCCCTGTTAGGAGAATACACGTCACAAACATCAGTAGCAAATTTTGTGACACGACAAGTTTTACAGCTGCCGTTAAAGTTAGCATTAACATGACAGCGCAGGTCAGTTTTCAAACACCGCTAGCTATTTTAATTTTTAAGCATTAACTGCCTACATTTGGGAAATCACGTAAAATGTTCCTCTTTGGTATGGTCTGTCATAGTGAGCTTGACGTCCGTAATAAGTTCTTTTTACTTAAAGACGTAATATGCGTGGCTTAAACTTGAACTAAGTTTGAATTAAAAGTACAAAACAAACGGTTTAGAAAATTTGGATAACATTCAAATTTCACCCAAAATCATGAAAATGCATCTGCTATAGAATGTGTTTTTGTAGAAGTGTAGTGTTATGCTATCAAGTGTGTGATTTTTTGAGCGCTACCCCTAGTGGCGTTTAATCAGAACGCAATCCAACATATATATGAGTTCTGATATTATGTGTTTAAAAACAGCGGAAAATGACAGAGATCATAATACTGCATATATTGAATATAAACTGCACATTTCTATATAGCTTCCATTACGTGGTTCGGTGATAATGACTCACCTCCGCCTGTAGCTGCGTTGCTTGCCTGACTGCTAGGGGATATCGTCGTCTGAGGGATGCTTGCGAGGGTCTTGCCTCCTTCGGTGAGCATCGATGAGCTGGAATCAGATTCGAGGGACGGACAGGACGGCGGGTCTTGGATCACTTCCTCTGTTCCATAATCAAACTTAGGAAACACGGCACCGCCGCTCATGCCGTTGTGCAGTCCGTTATCTGATGATACCGAAGACGTGTTCAGCGCCCTGTCTTCTCTTTTCAGATTGCCCCCCACCGGGCAAGTTTCTCTGGGTCCAGCAACGTTGCTGTAGTAACATTTTCCTTCCTCTTGCCGAGGTAATTCACAAGACCGACTGAAAGAAGGGTTAATGGACATGGGGCCGCTTAAGTAGGACTGAGAGTATCCATTGCACGGCTCCGACGGGTTCCACGGAAGAGAACACACATTGTCTCTTCTTGGATAGGAAAAAGAGGGTAGACCCGCCAGTTGTCCACCAGATGCTCTGAAATTTGGCAGGTAAAACGTGTCTCCTGTGTGGATGTTTACCAACGGTCCCACAAAGCCGGGATTAAGAAGATTGTGCTCGCCCATTTCAGCGGGCCTGACCAAGAGCATCTAGTTTATTGCAATCTGACATTTAACATAGTTAAACCGAGAGATGGCCCTGATTGGTCTTATTTGGGTCACGTGTTTACGTCAATTTGCTGTACTGAAGGTGCCACCCACTTAGCCTACGCCAGAAAAAAAAACAAAAAAAAAACAAAAATACCAAAACATTAACTTCTGTATTACGGATTTTATATGCTTTGAAAATACTACAAACATTTTATTAAAAACGAGACAGACTCTTATTTTTACCATCTTTTGAGAAAGTATGTATAATGTTCATAGGTACGTTTGCATGCATTACCGGCATTAGATGTGTTCTTACTAAATTAAAGCTCTCTAAGCGTCTGTTAGTCGTTAATTAAGACATTGCATGGTTTAATTAACGCCGCAAAAGGTTTTTAAAGTTTGCTTTTTTTGTAAGATGCTGATTTGTGCAATATTTTATTTGTGTGTAAATAACGGTTTAATTCAACGACACATAAAGCTTCGACGCTTCCTTTTACAGCCTTGTTTAAGAAGACTGATGCTCACCCTTCCACTCCGCTCATATTTGCAGTATCAGGGCCAGAAAGTTAGAAAAATTGGCTTTGATAAGTAAGGCGATACTAAGTAAGATTTTGAGCATGCATTTCAAATAATTTTCATCCACCTCACACAAAAAACTTTAAGGGACACTCCCATAAAGTTTGGCAGCTATACACCGGGTAGCTTGTAATGAAGCCTCCCCCGAATTCTTTTATACACTTTACGAGGCAGTTGAGGGGTGTTGAAAGAATTCTATCGAGCGAAATTGATTTTCACCACCAAAAAGTGCTTCGTGATGAAAATTGCTAATATTTACACCATTCGTTACTCATCTATAATATTGTACAATGGTATACGTATTATACTGTTTTAATTTTTTAGCAAAAGAAATGCCATGCATTGCGTTGTTCTCAAAGAAGTTGACACAGGCATAATTCGTGCGTGCGTGTAGTATATCAACCATCTTGGATACTGGAACGTAGACACAGGGAAAAAAATGAAGGGGCAAAATACGCAATGAGACGCCTCTGCCTGCCTGTAGAGTCATAGGTCAGCATTTAAAAGCGTTTGACTTCTTGTGCCCATTTTATGTTTCTTACGAACTGTTTTAGTCCAGTATTTGTTTACATGGGATTCTTGTTCAATTACTTAATCTGTTTCACCTGAACTTACACGAACTGCTGAAAGTAAAATAAATTTTGTCGATCATTTTATTTTGATATGAATCATTCCACTATTAATGCCACGATATAATGCTTAACAAGTTATGTACTATCGCTAAAAACCTATATAATCCAGTTCAAAATGCATAAATAACATTTTCAGCTTCACTTTCAGAAACCTCATTTTCCAGATCAGTAATGAAACAAAGAATAGCTCACATGGACTGTCACGTGATGTCATGATAGGCTTACAGAAATGAGAATAACATCGCAATACGTCCGAAATTATGTAATCCATCCTTCACTCTGAAGCTGATGTATTATCTACTGCTGTAATAGAAATATTTTTGTAAATAACTCGATTTTCCATTCCCTGGAACTACAACCGGGTTATAACACGGAGTACATCACTGTGTCAAAATTGTTCAGTATCATAAAATGATTATTGAAGACAAGTTAATTTCAAAACAGCTTCTTGACTTTCAAACTGATAACATTCAGAATTAATCAATTTAGGCAAAATGTATTCTATTTCAAATGATAACAATGTTTTATGTAATGCGTCTTAATGTAATTATTTCAGGCGGAGAAAAATGTGACAGGTTTTCAAGATTAACCACTTATTGTCAAAGGAACGCGACGCAAGCAACATAGATTCACACAGACGCGTTGTGAATTTGAAACACCGCACAATACTTTGACACATCTTATAACTGGAACTTCAAAAAGTTCTTCAACTGAATAAGTAAGACATTTTTGCTGCAGCAAACACATAGAACAAAACACAAATGTGAAACTTAAAGTGAACAGAAACCTCTGAAAACAGTAATATAAATGTACTTTATAACGGAGGGTTTGTTCCCGAACAGGCCTATGTACACAAAGGAAGTGCATCTCGGCCTTAGCGTTTCAGTTTAATTATTCACAATGAATTTTTACCTTACTGAAAACCGAGGATCTTCTGAGTCCACACACCAGAAACACGACCATTTCCTTAATGTAAAGCACACGCAACTGTCCACAGAATTCCCAGTCATAAGGAACAAATACAATCCTTCGGAAGAGCATGCATTTTAAAAAAGCGGAAAAATGGCAGTTGTAAAAGGTGCCGAAAGTTCTCTTTCTCTCTCTCTCTCTTTGACTGTCATTCTTTCTCATTCTTTTTTATAATAAGGAAAGACGCTACCAATTGGCGTTTGGCAGTTCAAGGTCACTGTCTAGTGCATTGATGTCTGGACGCTATTGAAATGGCCGTCTTGGAATCTCCTGTTGTGTCGAGACAGAGCAATAATATAAACAAAGGGAATTTTTTCTTCTCTTGGTTAGTTACAACCGCTGTCCCCATTATTGCCCTGCAGTAAGGCTCTTGAAAGATCCTTTGAAAGGAAGTTGCAGGCTCGTGAAAAACAAACACTAGATGCAAAACTAACCGCGTTATCATTTTGTGCTACTTGGAGTGTGCTCGATTCAGTAGAAAGGCATAATATACATTATCAATTCTATCCTGCATTTTTCGTGCAAAAACAGAACAAAAGTAGCGGTAAGATTAATAGTAAAATTCTAATTAAATTTATTGTGTAATCCTGCAATTCCGCAAAATGGCAAGAACTTGATTTGCACATAATTCAGTGATTTGTATTATTTTGCATTCGACTATAGTGTAGAATGCCACTAATGTGTATGCTGCTTATTAATTTGAAAAATTATATGGTCTATAAGAGAAACCTATATATTTACAAATGTATTCTTATGGAATATACTAAATGATAAATACGGCATTACAGAGTGAAAAAATGCATCCTTATTGGTGCCAAACATAGCATTCATACTTAATAATATAGCAAAGTATTTATTAATTGTAATAATATGCTTTGCAAATTCCTTCGACAGAAGATGCAAGAATTAATTTCTCGAAATTACTTGTGAAAATATGATAATATGGTGAACTTCACTGCCATATGTGACACGCGCTCTCACACACACACACATACACGCGCACATACATATTCATTATATGTACGAACTGAGAATAAACTTTGAAGAAACACAGTTCTCCAATGGTTCATCCGTTAAACAACGAAACATTTTAAAACATTATAAAACGTACAACGTAAAATGAAGAAGGGAAATTCCATGAAAGTTTGTAATGAATAAGGAGTTACATCACTTAAATTAATTTTCTCCGGTTGGTAAACGTGTAATACACATAGACTAAAATATATATTACGTATGACATTGAATGTTATAATTAAATTACATTAAAGATCGTATCCAAAAATACTTGCAGTAGATCAGAATTTAAATCCTATAGGTGCTATACAATAATTAAAGATATTTTAATGCTATATTATTATATTTAAAAGATAACATTTAAAGAATACAGCAGACTTAAATTTGCAAAGGTAGGCCAGATATATAGAAGACACATTAATAGCGTGCACCGTTTTACAAATTAATTCGGAATTTTCATGTCATAATTATCTAGAGTAGTATATAATAATTCTATATTTACAATAAAACAAAGAAGTGATTTTCAAACCATCACTTACTAAACATTTAACTAAATAAAAATACAGTAAAATTCCAACAACGGAATTTGCACTCCCGACGCAACTGGTCTGCCATTTAAATAGAGTAAATTTTTTGGATACTTTTAGTATATCAATTAAATTACAAGACACTATTTATTGGCTATGTCGCTTTCAGCCACAGGTGTAAAAACAGTGCGTTTTGTGATAAATCCAGGGAGCCTGTAAGGAATTATGAACGACTGCAAGTAACATAATAATCCTGTTCGAATTCTCAGTGCAAATTCAAATCATCAAAATATTTTAACAATCCAATCTTCACGATGTAGTTTAAAGGAAGTTTGATTCTCAGTTCAGAGAAGGGAAGATAATTATAACACAAATCCAACTATATATTTTATACATGAGCTACTTCATTGTAATCAACATTTTTTAAATCAAAGTACAAATTCTCTGCATTAACATTTAAAGAAAGCAATTTTAATCCTCCAAATTGGTTTTATTCTGCTCCATAATAATTTTCTGTTTATCCGCCTCTTTCACTTCCTGATATTTCCATCATCCAGCCACCAGAGGTGATCACGTCCCTTCGCCTTGGCCTCTTTTGCTCTGTCCAACCGCCTGTAATACGAAGTAACATCTGCATCAGTGGCGTTCTCAGTCTAAATTGCAATTAAAAGGCCGCTTTCTGAATCCGTCGACATGCCCGATGCAATGTCTATGAATGAAATATGCAAATAATGGTACGTCAAGTAATATTCAGCGAAAAGTGCAACTTACGGTCCGATTGTTTCTGGTTAAAATAATCGACTACGTGTTTCTGCTCACATCTGTTTCATTACATTAACAAAAGTGTGTTTTCTGCAGCGATTACCCAACAACTTTATCCGTGCAAATGCCGTGTCGTATGTTAACCGTGAACTGTTCCGGAAATAACCTCATATCAAACAGTTTTTAACAAGAAAATTTGTTCATTAAGGAATATCCGTTTTACATTTCAACTTATTTTGTAAAGTGATGATAATTAGTAAAATATATTTTAATGAAAAATACTTCACAGTGAACCTAAAAGCGCGTGTCTTCTTTTTGAATCATTTGACATAGAATTGTTTAAGAAATACTTGTTTTTCACACAGTAGACAGACTGCGCGTTCAATCCATGTGCTTATTTTCTTAAAATGCGCAAAAGAAACTGTACAATGTTTAATGTAAACGGATTCATGGAAAAGAACATAGCTTGAAGATTCACATCATATATAAACGGAATAAAATTCCCTGGCGTTCTGGAAACTGGTGTCATAAAATATATCTGTTTCTTTAAATGACGATTAATTTAGTTTGGTGTTCGAACTTATAGTGAAATGTTTTGGAAATTTGGAGCTATGAATGATCTGCAGCCAAATTAATAAAAGGGGCCAATACAAATTTTAATATGTGAAATCACGAACGCGCTCTAACAATGTGAAGTACAGTTCGTGACAAAGATGGCATATGTACACGTGGAGATGAGAATGTGCAGTTTAGGCTTACTATAGACTGTGCGTAATAGAACGACTTACTTATAGCAACATGGAAAGTCTAATTGCCAGTATATTTTAATTTGAGACTAAACACTATACCATGTAAATAATGTTCACGAATTTAATAAAACTATAAAGTACGGATTTATAGAATATAGTCTTGAAGTTATTACGTGGGTTGCAACCATATATATATACAGCATATATAGTAAAAATAATAGCGACTTTTGTGACCTTTGCAAGATTTTAGTTATAATATTTTTATAAACATGACATTAAGACTCATTGTTGTGCGAGCTATACGTCTTTTATTAGAATGAGTATACGTTTGAAATATGAAAGCGCGTGCACTTCAGGCGTAGATGACACATTTTGCTTTCGGTCTTTCGTTTGATTTAAATGATATGCATGGGCCACAGTACCGTGGCCTTTTTGGCACACGAATTACTATCAACACAGAGCAAATTTATTGTAAAGTGTTCACATGCTATTCTTAATTCACATCGCATAAAAACCAACTTGCTTACCTTCAAAAGGGCGATTCTGGGCGACGCCCGACAGACGACCTGCTCATGTCACTTCATTAACAAAGCTTAAAGCAGTCAGAAAACTTCTATCTTGATATGATAATGGTCTGATGCAAGACTACGGGTTCAGGCATCAAAATATTTGTAACTGGCAAATGAAAGACGGAACGGCGAGAACGAAAATGTAAAAGTATAAGGACAGTATTATTATCGTAAAACCAGAACGGAATAAGGTAAGCGTAGCAGAAAATTCATGACACCATGTTAATTTTAACTGAATGTTTGTTATTGTTAAGGTTAGGGCTAACGTGTATACTGTGTTTTTTTAAAAAATACCCTTTTAATTTTTTGCAATAACTTAGCTGATACTGAGTCGCTTTTGATCATTTTGGCAGAAATACACCTTAAGAAAATTGTAACAAAACGTGTATTTAATTTCCCACCACACCTGTCTTATGTACTCATACTGTACCTTGTAACACAAGGATCAGATCTGACTATTTTTGACAATGATAAACATCAAAATCAGACAGCAAAGTCAGGTAACAGTCAGGTCAAAATGCTGACAGAAGCAACTCATACATTTAGAGCAATTGTTCAAAATGTCGTTCGTTAGGCTTTCACTCAGGCCCGCGGCCGTTCAGCCTAAAATTATCAAAATAGGCTCAGGATCAATAAAGTTATTGTAGAAATAAAAAGAGTTTAGTTTTTTCAAACACATATAGTCCTACTTTATAACGTTCCATCCGATAAACTCTAGCCGTCTAGACTAAAAAAGTACAGGTTGTTTGGACAACCAGCTGGCAATTACGCCTTATAGAACCGTCCTTTCAAAAGCCGCAACAAGGAAGTCCTCCTTTGCCCTATTAGCTATGCAAAAGCAGCTGTGATGTCAAGGTCAAAGTGACTGCATAGTCACGGTCAAGGGTAGACTGCGTGACGTCAGCAAACCTAAAACTGAGAACTTGCAGCTGTTTTTCAGTGGTACCTTATTATCAAGAAAATGCTGGTGGATTTTAAGAGGTCAGGTGATACCGAAGTAAGACACCACGGATGCGGGCCTGTCAGGGCGCGTTAACGCCATACTAAGATTTTCCCACTTTTATTTTAGCCTTATGTTAGTTTTTAAAGATAAAAATTAATCTATAGGCTGAGAATATTGTAATGCCTTATAATATTTCTACTTACGCTTGTAATTGAACAAACTTCCAAATCCATGTAAGATTTCAACAAATTCGTGTTTATTTGTGAACCATTTTTGACCGTCGCCAAATTAATATGCATTACCTTAAGCTATAAATAATAAGTAAAATATTAAATTAATTTCTAAGCTAAATGTGAAAAATTTATGGCAGACAACAACAGTTTGGCACATGAAGCAGACTTCGCATAACGCTTAAAAGTACAGTTAAAAAGGAAAAAACACTAGCTTGTCGTCTTACCCTGTCTCGTGTTTTTTAGAGAAAAGACATCTAGGCCAATTAACATAATGGAATTAAGAAAAAATAGTCCTGCAATGAGTGAGAGGGGTGAGAGGGAGAGAAAGAGAGATAGAAAACGCATTCAAAACAAATCACAGCTATACTAAATCACAGCTACAGTGAAATAAACAAACATATAGAGCTACCGAATATAGACATGTGATCCATACGATGTAATGACAATCATAGTGAAAATCTCGTCTGGGGGGAGTTTCCCAAAAGTATCGTAAGGCCAAAACCGTCGTAAACTTGATCTTATGATCAATCATTCAAAAATCCCGGTTTTCCCGAAAACGTTACGTAAAATGTTCTTAAACTGGCTCGTAAATAACCGGTAGGCCATCTCCAAACCTGTTGTAACTGCTTACGATGGACCTAAAAGGACTTTTGGGAAAACCACGTTGAAATCTTCGTGGCGAATCTTTCGGTATTTGTAAACTTGCTCGTGTCTCGCTAAGATTGATCGTTATAGGGAAACTGACCCCTAGACTACTTTTTCATAATAAGAAAATCGGATCTTAATATATCATCATCATCATCATCATCACCTATATATACATCCAAATATGGTGTGCATGTTAAAATCCATAAAAATGTCTTGTGAATACAAAATTTAAAACATATCCATGACGTGCCATGGCTCACTGCTTATTTGCAAATGTCCGAATATGATGGATTTTAATAGTTCCTTATTAATTAGTAAAATGCAACTTTGATCCACTGAATAAAAGACACGTACGAGTTTCGGAAAGTAAATCCTCGCTCAAATAAACGGTTTTGAAAATTAATTCGCAGATTGAAAGTTGAAAGAGAAAAACACAGAATTTGGTACCATATCTAAAAGATGATATTTGTTACCAAAACAACCGTGTGGATTATGTTTTCACGACAATGGTAACTGACTTGTCGGAGAGATGCTATTGAAGATGGTTTACGTTTGGATTACTGATTTCCGCGAATGAAACCCTAATTGTAAGAACTTCACCATATACACCAAACTATTGTATGCTAACTCATGAATACTCAAGCCAAACAAAATCTCGCCTATGCGCCTTATGCTCGGAAACATTTGATCTTTTTCGCATAACAAGGGCGCAAAATATTAGCAAAAGACTAAAGTGTTTCCGTTATAATAAACTGTTACGCACAGGAGCCTGTCACATCTAAGACGAGTAAGCGGTGAGATCGCAGAAAGAATAAAAACACTACTCTTTCTGTTTCTGTGAGAATTCTGCGGTCTGTTCGAATGCTGTTTGTTGGCGACATCAATCTGCTAGTGCAACAAGTATCCTCTTGAGCAGTTTTACAAACATCGCTGAGTAGGAAAGACTATTAACAGATTTTAATAGAGATCTACATTTATTTTTAATAAATGCTCGCAAATTCATCGCATATCAGTTTCAAATAAAGGATTTAATTGCAGAAAACTCCGGGAAAAAGATAGTCCTGCAAGCTGATAACGCGTCGATGGCCAGGTTGATTTTGCGTATGCCATCTGTTTACTTCGGATAAATGCAGAGCCTAAGAAATTAAATAAAAATCAAACTCAGTTTAATATGAACGATCATATCTATTTGTCTGTTTTAAAAGCATTGTAAAATGCATGAAATATTTAAATGCGTGAGGCAGTCACAAGATATTTGTATTTATAATTTATTTTTTTGCCAAAAAATAAGTTTATTGGGCATCATGTATGTTTTTTGATCATAAAGGCAATTAATTGAATTATACGTTTTGAAATGTTGAATTTTCCGGAAACAGTGCACAACAGAGAACAAAGTTAACCGAATCGACAGATACTTTAAGCTTTTTCACAGATAAATATGAGAATGCGTGATTTACATTACCTATTCCGTTTAAGTGAGTTGGAGCCAGAGCTGACAAGAAGTTTATATATTTGCGTATGAGCTTTATGATTAAATCATTTGGAATGTGATAGAACGCCCACGTAACAACATGACTTAATTATACAGTCATCATTCTCTCTGGTTTTAACCTGACAGTGCATACTGATTTCAGGTAAGCATCAGTTGTTTGAAATGCAATGTTTTGTGCGCAAGCCATTTTGACAAAAGTGTTATCATATAAGGCATAGAACAACGTCCTATCAAGAATACATATGGTTCGGTTTCAACTGAAGTGGTACAAATGTATTTCACGTAGAATTCACATTGTTTTTGGATAAATTTTAATGAAAAGGATTAACAGACCCTGACGTTCGTTTCCCAGCTCCGTCTCGACTTTCTTTTCAGACACCACAGACGAAGAGATTAGAACAATTACTAATGATTCTATCAAGCTAAATTCTGCCTGGTGTTATTAATTTTCTTCGCAGATGATTGGACTGGAAAAACAGCTTGTCTACCAAAAGAATTTTATATTGCGAAAGCTCTTCAGAGAGGTATACAGTGATACACTGCCACGAACCGCATATATATACTGATAAAAATACGATTAACTAAGCGACAACACGGGCTTTTTTTGCATATTTTATTATTTAATATTTATGAAACACGCTGCCTATGAGTATATTTTCATCAAAACCACATCACAGTTTACGTACTGCACAAAGGAAATATGATTTTGCTTTACAAGTCGAGTGCACAAATCAAATGCACTAAGACGTACCTTTATAATTGAAACTATGAGAACAACTGTGCATTAATATGTAGTATTCTTAATTGATTTATGGACATTCCAGTTATACGTCAAAGACAATATCCTTCATTTAAAAATATGAAATTCTTAAAACATTTCAATTTACGATCGGTCAGACGAAAAAATATTAATTAAATAATAAATGCATCCTACTGTACATTTCAACATAGCAGCCTTGCGAATACCATAGGCACTAAAAATAGAAAGTCAACGTATCAATGAAATATTAGCTTTCGGAAGATTGAAGTCCCCCATTCCAATAACGTTAGAAATGTTTGCATGAAAAACCATTCCCAAAAGACCATTTACTGTCCATTTTATTACTATATTTGAAATATAAATGCAATACAATTCATAAACAGTTTCTGTTCTAGCCTTTTCGGAGGTTTGAGGGTATCACCGCTTAAACTGCATCATGAGTACAATCCGGTCTCTCTTTTCTTAACCAAGAAAACGAGAAACTATAGCTGCATATAGATAAAAAAACGACATCTTCAACACGCAGATAAAAATAAGAAAAATCATAAGCCAATAGGTGGTAGGCATTGGTGATACAATTTGACCATAAAATAAAATAAAATCTCAAGGCGGGATTTCAAAGCGGGGTAGGTCTTTCCCAGAAGTAACTGTCTGAGGATAGTTATATGTTTAGAAATTGTTCTGCCTTAAATTTGAAGGATTCGTGTACACTTTATTGGAAGAGAGATCATGGGGATCATGTAGGGTGCATGTGGGCGCTGGTTTTAGATTTGCAGACAAATTTCTTCTCCTTAACCCGCCGATTCTGGAACCAAATGGTGACCTGGCGCTCAGAGAGGTTGGTTGTTGCTGAGATGCGCCGTCTTTTATCTTTGGTGATGAATTTGCTGGCGGAATATTCTTTTTCCAGCTCCTTCAATTGGATCTTGGTATATGGGACACGTTTCTTGCGGCCTCTACGATAACTGCTGACTTCTGGTTGTAATGGAACCACATCTGTAAACAGACAAGAAATGGGACAGTAAATCAACTCGGCAAACATTTTAAGGAAGCTTCGGTTTTAAAGTCCAAAATCACAGCATAGCAACGATGTGTGTGCATGTGAAAAAATCTTTTTCGGTACTCGTTTTAAAGAATAGTGATTTCGTCAATATTCTACAATAATTTTATATGACTAATGTAATTTTGTTCACAGTGCGCCGACAAAGTTACCAAATTTTGTGACCAAGGTGACCTAACGTTTTCGATAGATCTGTATTTGACTTAAATAACTACAAACAAAGAACCAAGTAGTTCAGCATGAACATAGTAATTTAAATTGCTTGGAAAATATTTTATAGCTATTAACTGTTCACAGCTATAAATTTACTATATATATAGACAGATATGTCTTTTTGTTTTGCCTGAAATTTTATTTAATAATAATAAGAAAAATGGCTCCTAAGGCTGAAATTACGTGAAATGACTGCGACATGGATATGGCAGAGAGAGAGAGAGAAAGAGAGAGAGAGGGAGAGAGAGAGAGAGTGACAAGCGTCAGTGTAGAATGTGCTTATGTGTATTTGAGTGCGGAGGTTAAATTCAGTGGCGGCGGTGGTGTTGCTGGTGGCGGCGGGCCTTAATTGCATATACTGACAACAACTGAAAAAATCTATATTCAATAAACTTTTAAACGTACAGGTATTAAATGACAGGTTCATAAACTGGTCCACAAATGCCATTCCACTTCCAGGTAACGTGTCATTTCTAGTTGTGACTCATGAATACCAAGACTTTAACTTTGCAAAGCTCCATTACAAACATATCTGGAATGCTCTTAGGATCTTGCACTGTTTGAATAGTTCTCCAAAAAAGAAAGACTTCATATGAGGTGAAAGAAAGCACTCCCGTTTGCACCTTTTAAGGAAAACACGGCAGAGACTGAGAGTCGTTTCTTCAGTGAATTCACCACTATTTAATTTTGTCCATTTTTAGTCTTGGAAGTGAAAAGTTTAAGCAATCATGCAATACACGTATATAAGGAGACACGAAATAGAAAATATATACATTTAGATTATATATAAGGCACGGTAACCTGTAGATTTTTATAAAGCCCCCGTTTTTACACCAGGAACCCTTGTTTAAGGTACGGGTGTCGCGGAGCTTATACGTAAGTTGATTAAGAAATAGGGCAATTCATTAGCCTGTGTAGAAACCCTTGGTCACTTTTTCCGCTTCTTAAAGATAATACAAGCTATGTCACTTTTTAACTTATCAGCTGCTAAAAGATTTTTATCTGTTACAATATCAGAAGGCTAGCTTTTGCAGTTGGCGATCTTTAACTCTTTCGATTGAACAGGCGCTGTGCATTTACAGCTATTATAGAAAACGTATAAAGACAGCAAGATATTTTTCATCATCAAGTTTTGAAGAATAGGGAAAATGGGGAAAACGATACAATACACAACACAGTGTAAATCAGTATAAGGAAATAATGCTACAAATATATATGTAGCATGTAAGAACCGTGAAAGTTAAACAAGCATATTTTGGGTATATTTACGTACAAAGAAACACAAGCACGAGAAGGGGGCAGGGGTTTAAGGCTCCAGTTAACATTAACAATAAAAAACACTAACAAAATATTTTTCCTACCTGGGAACGGCGACTTCCAGAGGTGAGTCGATTGGGTTTGTTCTTTGGAACAGTACACCTGCCCGTCCCAGCCATTAGAAAGAGCCCAATGCTGGTAGCCTTCCACTGGTAACAGTCCTTCGTGCCGGGGCTCCGGGTGTGCACTGATACTGGGCACAACTGACATGTCTAAATAACCCGGCACTGTCTGATAGGAACTGGCAAAACTCGGATAAAAGGCGAATTCTTTGGGCCTGCTAGACAGTTCCTCCGTCGGCAGTGCGCCACTGGGCTCTGCGTATTTCTCAGACGGGTGATAAGAGCAGGGCTTCTGCTGCAAGTTCATGTTGTGCGAATGAGACAATCTGCACCCATAATATGGGCTTCCGAAAGGGTAGCCATATCCAAGCGTGGCGCTGGACGAAGTTTGCGGAGCAGGGCACTGTCGCCCGGTTTCCGAGGAAGATATATCCGAGTATACCGAGCCTTGGTGAGGCGCAATGCTGCCAGAATGCCGTCCAAGCGCTGGGTGCGAGATCAGATCCCTGCAGTGGGAAGAGGGGCAATTCCCACCTAGTCCCTCCATAGTTTGGTTTTTATTATGATTATTTTCATTCGGGCTTTTTTCATACACGTACATAAAGGTGTCCGCCCAGCGTGGATGCAGGACCAGTGAAGTCGTCATATCACAAGCTGTCGATGCTTTTTAAAACTCGACTTCTCCAAGACACACTTAATTTCCAAGCACATTTTTTACACAGCGCATGCGCAGCAGAAGACCCTAGCAATTCGTCCATCTTTAAGATCATAGCTCTGGCCCTTGTGATATGATAACGAAACGAAGGAGGTGGGGTCATCCCTTTAACCAGAATCCAACACTTATTCCTGGATTGCCATTTAAAGTGTACCAGATGTTCACATTGGCTAGAGTCATTCTGAAATCAAAAATTCTTAAAGGGGTAGAGGGGTAGGAACAATACCCGCTGTGATCTGCTTGCAGAAGACAAGATTAATACAGTTTAGCCGATACGTGAAGTTCTCTGGAAGTAAAGGTGTTTGCGATTCGTTTTCAATGTTCTAAATGCTGGAATTGTGGTTATAAATTAACAATGATTTTTTAATTTGAATCATTGGAAAATATTAAATAGATGTTTTAAATGTTCCCGAAGCTGGAAAGAAACCCATTTTATAATGAAACTAAACACAAGACAAACGTTACTGCATAAAATACACATCAATTTCCTGTGAAAGGTTGCTACACCCATATCACAATATTTAATAGACAGAGAAATGTATTTATTCTTAGATGCTTCCGCTGTTTTTTCGGCTATACAAAGCACGTTATGTCATGATATGGTTAGGTTACTGAATTATAACAATGGTGAGTACATTTTCATTTTTTTCGTTCTATTCCAGAATTTAATTAGATTACTCAAATAATTATTTGCATAGTAAATACTTTTTCCTGTGTTTCAGGCGTCAAGTTCAGCCATTAAGGAAAGAAGTATGTTAAAAGAATAATTGTAATAAAATTTAATAGAATAACTTTCTAAATTGCGCAGGGCTGTGGTTATGGACGAGGTCAGACATCCTTGCTATAAAGCAATTTTAAGAATCAACATTTAATTTATTTTAGGTTTATTTTTTATTTAACTTTGCACAGCGGGCATATTTAGCAAAATGTCTAGATATTGCCAGAACAATAACTTCAATGATTCAAAGAGATTACTTTAAGAAATGGATTGCAAGACATATATGACTGAAACGTGTGCATGATCTATATTAATATAATAATGCTTTGAAAGTTGTCAGTGTCAGTATTATATTATAAAACACATTTGCGGTTGTCAGTCATGATTGGTTAGTATCTCGTCAGCGAAGACGATCAACAATTGACAACGTAAAGATAAAACTAAATGTTTGGAAATCAAAATCTGAGAACTGATCAGCCAAAATGCAACATATTGTATTTCTGAGCACATCCCAACCACAAATAATTATATCTATTTCTAACTGAACAAATTACGTTTTAGTAACAATGCCTGAACACACATAATTGGTGGTATTTTAGATGGCAAATTGTTCTGGAAATTAATTATTGCTGTCTATATATCAAAAGTTAACATGTGGGAGGTTAATGCTTAACATTTGTTGAGGTTATTGAACATAATGTAGTTTAGAATTATATAAAAACGATACAGCCTACTAACATCACAATTTATTTGAGATTTGGAGATTGTGGTTTAATTAATCCAACACAAATTTAACAGATTCTTAAAACTAGTAGTGGATATTTCAAACTGTGTGTTCCGGAAATGGTCTCGGACGCATCAAGATTAACTTTAAGGCTATACAGCTTGTTTCTTTGAATAAGATAATACTGATAATAAGCCGAAAACTGAACAGAAACTACCCATATATCACCCACCTCTATTCGGCCAACTTTTATGTTCATGAAAAGGTTACGTTTCCGCCCGTAGCTCAGATACTTGACAAATATTGACAGTTCTTGCAAACTCCAAAACTGAGGAAGTCCAAGGTCAAGGTAAAAAACGCAGACAAACAGGGTCGTTATAAGTCTAGACAGAGAAGAATGAACTTCACAGTCGCATTGTCGAGTTTACATGCAAACTGCCGTAATTAGGAGATTGTCAATGGTGCGTTGAAGTTTCCGAATATTTCCCGGCACAATATTGGTGCAAACCGTTCAATGTTGCTCATCATCCATATTCTTTCTTTTAACAGGATTTGAAGGAATAGGATACCGATTGCCCTTGAAATACGAAGATCTACAAGCTTCTAACAAATGGAGGTGACTTTTAAAATTACTCATCAGTTTTAAATATTGAAACGTTAACATATGAAAATTACATGTTACTAATCCTACCCAGTGTTTATCAGATTTTCCGATGAAATAAATTTAAATTTATTCAGATTCTTTGTTCTCTATTGCTGAGACCTTAAGGTAGTCTACCAAGAACGCATTTAAGATTGTGAAGACGAACTGCTTTTCCGTTTGTTTATACACTTTCTAAACGCATATCCTCCACAAAATGTTTCTTTTAAACATATCCTGATATCTCTTCTTTCAAACATATCTCCTGGCAGTATGTGGTTTGCATCTACTATCACAAATATAGAGGCTGTTTGTTATAAACTTTGGACACGATTGTGTGCTTAAGTCAATCTAAAATATTTATATGTGCATGAAAACATACCGCATGTATTACTGACGGATATTTTCTTGAGCAATTCCTAACTCTTAACCGTCTTATAGTCTTTATTGACAAATATATCGGCGGAGTGTTAATGGCTCATGTGTACACCACGCAAAACAAATTAATACAGGGGCACAGGTTTGACTTGAGAAACAAAACAATTGCAAACAGTTGCTTTAATTACACATGTGTAAAAGTTGGCATAGGGATATTTTCAGCTTTCCTGAAAGTTGGCTGGGACATGTTCCTGCCATCTCAAGTTTCCAACCCAATTCTATATACCTAAGCTTATCTAACAGGCCTACTGAATATCACGCCTTCTGCCAAACACAAAATAAATACGTGGAACGTTAAATCTGTTTTTATACAATGTATCTTTCTGGATTCAAATAGTTTACCTTTACGCTCATATTTGGTAATTGTTCATAGTTTGCTGTGCTGTCATTTATTTCTAATCAATGCCTATTTATTCGAAGGAACATCAAAAAGCTCATCAATGATAAGGACACGATGTACAATCAAGATTTTGGTGCATGTTCATTACATTCTGCTTTTGATTCAGTTAATCTACCTGTGTATCTTAAACATCGGTATTTTTTGTTTTTGTTCTTTGGAGACAGATACTCCCCGTATTATCCAAATAGACCTAAGAGTACCAATTTAACATTTCTGAAATATTAGATATGTTCATTTGAGCGCGTGATCTTTCTTCCACAAAATATCTCCTCTCCTTTGAAATTTGATTGACCAACAGGTGTTTCATGTAATTTGTTTGTAATGAAATAATTTCATATGCTAAATTTGTAGCTTTTTCAGTAGGTACGCGTGTAACCTGCGTTGCAGTTAAATTGAAGGCTGCACTGGTATTATGACGAGTTACTGACAGAACTACGTCTAACTTCAACCCAGCCCTGCGTAGCATCGTGCACTTAACGCATTTCAACGCAAAGTTACGGAAAAAGGCACTCTGCTCTGCAATGGCAACCGCGATGCTTCATGAAACTTCAGAGTGCATAAATGAACCATATTAATCTTTATTTCCGCATATTCAGGCAATACATCTCTCTCAATTTCTTAAGATTATGCACATCCGATTTGTAAAGGAGTGATGAATGGAATAGTTGAATGGTTTACTTATCAGGTGTGAATTTACGTGTAAGCGTAAGATTTCAACTGATCTATGTATGTGATTCATATATGTAAAGTATATCAGTCCATTTTAAGCTTGTTGGCTGCACGTGTCCTATAGCCGATGCTTCTGATGACCATGCTGCTGGTTGCGGCTTGTTGATATGCAGAGTGATAAATTAGAAAAAAGTATCTAACGACCACAACAGCGACAAGTATAACAATAATAAAAATACAACAACAGGAACATACAGTAACACTAAAAGAGCTTAAACCGGCAAGACTCAACTTCACAGTCATGTTGTCCAATTTATATGCAGACTGCTTCAATCGAGGAATCAGTGATAACGATGACAAAAATCTAACCTTTTAATTTGAAATAGTCTTCAAATTAACTAAAATCATACGTTCCCCTTTGACTCACTGCAATATTTAATTCAAATATTTCATCCAGCCTTTTGGACAGTCCAGTTCAGAACATAAGTAGGTTGCTAATTGGCAAATATAACTATACACATTTCCAGGTCAAACTGGTAGTTTGAGTGTTTACATCCTGGTGATTGCTGACTGCTGACTGAGTTTCTCTTCAAATGACAAAGTATACTTTAAATAAGGGTTTCCAATGTCCTTTCCCATGGCGCATCACATCTGGATGTTTAACCCAGTAGTAGAAAGAAGCATCACTCCATTCAATGAACACATGATCCTGTCTAGCTAGACCCTTTGCATGTAAACTAAAGAAAACATTATACATAAACTATTTGATTTCACTGCATAAACCATCATTAAATAATAAAACCAAGATCTGCAAACATTGTGTGCATCCAATAGACATACCAAGCAGGAATATGTGCCTTCTGGTTAGTTAATTATGAACACGTATCAAAAACTGTTTTGTCAAATATACCTGTTATTGGTCATTAAACATCATGCCACAAATCTCCAAATGTACACTTGATTCTCATTGTCAAAGATATTTTGTTTCAGGAGGTAAATTATACTGCTAAAAGGATTCATAAAACTGATTAAATGATGTTCCTAAACATACATTATGCACTAATATACAAGCAAATATAAGGATAACCCAAGCATTGCTTACTTACTACACCATGCAGGGTCTCGGCTACCTCTAAACTAGGGTGAATATCTTCTAGAGGCTGTAAAATTAGGCTCTATTCAATTGGAAACATAAGTTAAACAATTTTAACCAAGTCATACATAACAATATAAGTTACACTGAATATAAATATGCATAACTAACACATGCAAAAAATATATAAGTAATTTGTTACAATGTGTATTTGCAGAATCATTCTTTTCCCTCATTGGCTTTTTAAAAGTTTGACATTCAATACAGGAACAGAATATTCCAGACGGTCCTTAAAAATATACTTTTCCAAAATTATTGTTTGGCTTATTTCAGTGAAAATGACAAAACACCACATATTGTAATGCAAAATGTGCGAGTGTTCGAGACTCTCACTGAGTGTGTGTGTGTGTGTGTGTGTGTGTGTGTGTGTGTGTGTGTGTGTGTGTGTGGACATGTTTATCATCACAATGTGTTGACACAACATCCCCTGGAGGAATGAAAACCTGTTACTTTTTACCTTATGGGAATATTTGTCTTGTTCCCACTAAAATTCAATTTTATAAAAACCTGTGAACGGAATTCAAATACTTAAATAACCAAAAGTCTTGCGTTTTGTTGGGTTACTAATTAAAGGTTAGGGCTTGGTAAGGGTTATGATTGTCATAGTTATGATTAGGGTTAGGCCTGTAGAAATAAATGGAGCATCCCCACAACATTTTAAATGCATAACTCTGTGTGTGCATGTGTGTGTGTGTGTGCTGTGGTCTTTGCTACTTGTTTAATTCACTTACTATTATGTGCACTGAACTGCACCAAGTTGTTTCTGACTAAAGTGACTTCCTGTCAAAAGAATGTCAAATTAGGCTTGGATACCTTGGTGGGTCAGTCGTTCCCATCTAATGTCATGATGAGAATAATATATTTGTTATTTATTGATATACCAGACAGGTCTACTCTAAGTAACAGGTCCATGCAAATAATAAGTACTTTAA